>JAFMSR010000030.1:250071-322358 GCA_022818135.1 Saxidomus purpurata
TCCTCTTTATTTGTAATATGCATTGAAGTCCTTTCAAATTGTATGAAAAATGAGAAAGAAATAAATGGTATCAAGGTAAATAATGTTGAAATAAAGCAAACACTGTTTGCAGACGATGCAACTTATGTCAATAATGGAACACGGGAATCGTTTGAAAAATTGATATAGATATTAGTGTGTTTTGAAAATGCCTCTGGACTATAAATTATTACAAATAAATCAACAATTCTTAGAGTCGGATCTTAGCGTAACACCATCGTAAAGGTTTGCTAAAAAAGAAACTACATTTGGACTTTAAATTCAGCTAACACACTGGGAATGACTTTTACTAATGACCCTGAAGAAAATGTTCATTTAAACTTAGAACCAAAACTAGTAAGTTTCAAAAATTGTTTTAAACAATGGCAACATCGAAAACTGACGCTGCTAGGCAAACTCACGGTTATAAAATCCTTTGCACTGCCGAAACTGATATATCCTTTTATAGTATTACAAAATCCACCTGAACATATTATGAAAAACATTATAAAGACTATGTTTGAATTTCTTTGGGAGAAAAAAACAGAAAAAAGAATAAAAAGAGAAATTATCACATCAGATTATGATCGAGAGCTGTCCCTAACAAGTGACGAATGCCCCCGAAAGAGGTGTCTCACAGTCTGTGTCCTCTTCATGTGCTCAATAAATGTGCTATGTAGTTTTAAAATCTATCCATGCATGACAGAGTTACCATGCATACAGTTTTCCATTACTTTTAAACACTAAGTGTGACCTTGACCTTTGAGGTAGGGCATAGTTCTTGCACATAACACATTGTCTTGATGTGCTGAACATTTAAGCCAAGTTATTTTTAAATCAATCAATGCATGACAAAGTTACAGTCCGGACACAAATGTATGCATATATACATGATTCCATTACCTATAAACTCTAAGTTTGACCTTGACCTTTGCAGTAGGGACGTGGGTTTTGCACGCGACACATCGGCTTGATGTGCTGAACATTTTTGAAAAGTTATTTTTAAATCAATCAATGCATGCCAAAGTTATAGTCCGGACACAAATGTATGCATATATACAGGATTCCATGACCTAAAAACTCTAAGTGTGACCTTGGCCTTTTAGGTAGGGACGTGGGTCTTGCACGCGACACGTCGTATTGATGTTCTAGACATTTCTTCCAAGTTATTTTAAAATCCTTCAATGCATGACAAAGTTACAGTCCGGACACGAATTTGTAAGGGGGCGCACAGACGACCAGACGGACGGACAGAAGGATGGTGCGATTTTAATATACCACCCTTCTGGGGCATAACTAGGAGGGTTAAAAAAGTTTGATTTAAATAAATTTCTCAACTCAATAAAAGCAAGTTGGGTTAAAAGAATCACGGATGAAAATAATCATGGCGTATGGAAAGTCGTTGATGTTAACATGATGAAAATCTATGGAGAAGCCTCAATATTTGATACAAACTATGTAGTAATCTAGGAGAACAAAAAATCAAAAAAACAATTAAGCAAAGGCAACAAATTCTTCAAAGATATTTTTGAATTCATGGAGAAACATAGATCTTAATTTAATGGAAACCAAACAAATAAGGAAACAAATACTTCGGAAAAACATTAACATAAAAACACAAATGGTACATTTTATTATAAAGAATGGTTTGAAAAAGGTATTACATATCTAGAACACTGTTTTGATTATAGAAGTAATGAATTCTACACGTTTGAATACTTTAAGTTTCTATATAACATATATGATAGCGATTTTCTTAAATATAATCAATTAATAACAAGTATTCCAAATAATATAAAAACGAAAATGTCAAAATTACCGAGTCAAGATGAAGAAAATACAAACTTACTAACAAACCTAAAAAATATTAGGAATACACTTGATATGAAGACAAATCTAAAACAATATGACCAAACTTTTAGGTATTGCTTTCAGCCTTGTCCAATTCTGATTATTCAAAACAGTCATTGTAGTTAGAGACCAATTCTTTTGTTATCATCTATACAATCATCGTTTAGTTTTGTTTTATATAAAGATTGACAATATATTTTCAGTATTTTTTTCTAACTATGAAGATATATAAAGATTATATTGAAATATATTCAGCTTTTGTGATACGTTATATTTTGGTTGATAATTATCTCTAATATGACATATAGAAATGTCGGAACATGTTTAACGTGAATCAAACAAATTAAGATATGCATTGGAACCATTTTGTTTTCTTATTTTGAAATGTTACTGCGATAGTCGGATACATTTTTGTGTCATTACTTATTTACAAAAATGGACATATCAATTGTCTTCATAACAGTTTTGATGTCAAAATGATGCAACAATTGAAAAAATTATGACAATCGAAACGTGTACTAGGAAGGATGGGACTAAATTTACATGTTATAGATGCACATAAAAATTATTAATGTCTGGTTTAAAGATTACAAACTATATACATTCTATTATAATAGAACCGTTGTTTGTTTTTTTGCCGTGACTGTATTGTTTTGTTGATGCAAAAAACTCCAAATACCGTGAGTGCTTTAACATGTTTCTAATATAATTGAACAGCATATCGGGATGAAACTTTTATTCTGTATATGGTAATAATAATGTTTAACTTTTTACATGAAGTATTTGACGTAACGGTGTTCATTGGTATCGAATATGGAAATAACTAGATACATCCATTTCAGAAAAGGTAAATTATATCTTAGTTTTTAATATGGCTATTAAGTCTTGTAAAGCTGTTTCATTCTCATTATTGTGATCACTCTTGGGTTATGTTGTTATTTCTTCAATTTTAGCCTATAAGCCTATGGCCATTATTTGCTATTCGCGCATGAAAGCGAACGTGTTCTTAGATGAAAGTAAAATTTGTACTTAAACAAAATCTTATTTCTTACAAAAGTAATCCTTCACACGACTTGGAAATTTAAGATGGCCAACAAGATGTCCGCAAAAATGTTCCAAGATGTTCGCAAAACAGCAGTGTGTCATAATTGACCAAAATAACAAAACGAATGCGATATTTACAGCCAGTGCACACACTTTCCCAAGAAATTGTCTGAAAATCAGTTTTTCATCAGTTTCCCTTTCACATGCCATTAAAATGTGTCTATAACTTTAAAATGAAAATAGATTTCAAAGACATTTAATTATAATCAAACAAAAGAATGTTGCCTCAAAATATTATCTGATTTGGTGGTTTTGACACAAAGTTTCTTTAAAAGTGTGTGGGGTAAATTTACCCAAAAGGCAGACCTTTTATTAATTCTGAGAAATGGTTACTTTTAATGACACGTTTTATGCATTTATGCAGTATTTAAGGCAATACATCTTAAAAATGATCGTGGTAGTTTAGTTTTTTGCTATATATTAAATAACTTCTAACTTATTATTTATTTAACTTCATTGTGATAAACATTCACTTGTTTTAATAAATCATGAAAAAGAAGAATCTTAGGCAGTTGTATCACTCTCTCATATCTTATACATACAACTATAGCTAAAATCAGTATATCAAGACATTTTATTACCTCTCTTAAAAAGCACCATAAAGGTCAATATTTTACAAGGACTGACTTTAAATCCTCTTTAATGCTTTTAGAATGATACATTTCTGTTACGTCTTATTTGTTTGTGTTTTACTATGCACAATATGTCCGATTAAAGTTACTCAGCTATCTGTCTTACTCCAGTTGCACTGTATACATGGCTTCCCCTACACCACTATCCCAAAACAATAATTCATTTTCTCAATAATGAAATTGGTGACCTATTATTCTTAAAAAAGTTTTCAAGAAAGCGATGTTTTAACATTTCTTTTGCCGAAAAAGAAAGTTTTAATCCTTGAACATTGACAAAAAATCTTTGATAAATGACAATAATCATTTTTTTTACAGAAACTCGTTTCTATTTATGGTATTTTTTCAGGGTGAATACTTTTCAAATCTCAATTCATGTCGCTTAACGAAAAGGATCAGTTGCTTTATATTTAAAATAAAACACAATAGTAAATTGTTTTTATTATTGATAAACATGAGATAGGGATAATTTTAACTGCTTTCTAGGTTATACTTAACAAAATGTCCATTACGTATAAATAAGGCTGGTGAACTATCGTTTTCATTTTATAAATTTTACTCATCAGGTATTTCCCTAATAACATTCAAATTTTCATAAAATTGTCAATGCTTGAACATACGGTTAAACTGTAGCGACCCTCTTTAATTATATATATTTATAATGATTCCTCCCCTACCCCAGTTTGACATAGAAAGTCCAAACATATGACACAGTGCAAATATTGTCAATGTTGCCTTTAAATAACAATTGCATAAATGTGATAGAAATTTTGTTTGTATGTAAAACGATAGTGCCTTAAAGGTGGATGTAGTAAACACAAATCTGTAAACAAAAGAAAATGTGTTTGTACAATGAAAAAACTATAAGGTTGATATATTGTTCATATAATATTTACCTATATAATTACATATATTATGCGACCGGTTTTGGTATTCAAGTATTTGCTTTGGTATCAAATAGTGAATAGTAACACAGTGTACGAACTCAGACTGTATCAAACCGGAAGTCGCCACCAAATGGGCATACAGTACCTGTTTTCAAGTTTACTGTGTAATTTTATTTCAAGTTTCCAAGTAGAAATAGAAAGAGTACAGTAAGTTTTCCAATTGTATTTGATACAGAGATAATACCATGTATCAGGAAATATCGAAGTTTATGTTTTACATTTTTATTTGTTTAAAAACATAGCAAAGAATTGTTGACAATAGTTCAGTTGTTCTAAAATTGCGATATTTTGTCAGTTTATCTCTTCCCAGCATTGTTAAGCGAACTTTAGTAGCCACCATCCGCTACAAGGATGTCTTATCCATAGATAAGTTCCAACATTGCCGTCCATTTATTGCAGTCTTGCACGGTCAATTCTTTTATCGCTTGGAACAAGGTTATTTTTGCTTAAATATCTTATAATCGAATGTTTCATGACATGTTTCGACGACAGAAGATGATAAGATATCATCTACACAATCATATACATTTCATTTACTAAAGAATGCCCCCAATTCAAACAAAAACAGGGAAATGTGATAAATGTACATGAATATAATTACAATAACTCTTAGCAGTACAGCTCCTTTCGAAAACAGCTGACAGCTCCGCGGGGAACTGTATTCGGTGCACATTAACGAATAAAGCTCCCTTGGTATAGCGGAGCTTTATTCGAAGCAAAGCATATGTCAATTCGACTAAAGCTCCCTATGTTTGCTTTATTAGAATATATAAAAAAACCATGATCCCTATGTTAAAAGTGTCCACAAGTAGAAATAAGGAACCGTAATTGCCTAAAACATCTAACACATGTTCAATATACTGCATGTTACATCTATTCCGTCCGTCTATTTGTCCCACCATCTGCCTGTTGTCTTATCCTGTATGTTGTCTTATCTGTCCATCTGTCAGGCCGTACACCATTATGTGTATGAGCTTCATTCCGTCATAAATTTGTATTGCCTTATGTGTTATTGTCATTTGAAAATAATGATGGTTTATTGAATTTTTTTTTTTTTCAATTTCAGCAAAAAAGTAATTAAACTTCAAATTTTCATACAACTGTCCGACCAACAAGTGCGGACAAAAAGACATACATCCCATGACTAAGTACTGCATCCTGAATAGAGGTATAGATCCTAGTTATTTTATAATAAATTCTTTACCGCGTATTTGTATAAACGAATGAAACGTCTATGTTGCATAGTGTCACTGGGGCGCTCTATACGAAAAAAGGTACAAGAACCCCGATTATAGCTCCCATTTGATTAGGAGAGCTGCATTCGTTGAAGCGCACCAAATAAAGCTCCCCGGGGAGCTGTATTCTTTAATCTGTACCGAATACAGCTCAAGGGGGAGCTGTATTCGAAAGGAGCTGTATCCGGTGTTACAGTACACTTTAAACTGCGTTTATAAATTCATACCATGTTGGGAAGAAGGGACGAGATAAAATTTATTTAACGAAAGGTTATCATAATACAGTTAAAAAGCAGATAGCTTCGATCTTTATATGAAAGAAAATAAATCAGCTACAATGTATTTGATGATTGGCAATACTCACCACCAACAGAACCATTCAATAATGCAACGTCCGATAAGTCAATTATGTTTCATGACAATCCCTGTACAAGCTAATACTTTTAAGTTGTCAAACAGGCTTCATTTATAAACGGTTACCATTTATTCCGGTACTCTTCAATCTATTGCGAATTTTACTCCATCAAAATAAATAGGAAGAGTCATAGGTAAGCTAATATATACACAGGTCCATTCTTGAAACAATTTGATAACTTTGAAACCAAAATTAGTAGCGGAAGCAAGAATTGTGCTTTTAAATCAATATTACATTTGTTGCCTTCTGTGGAATTATTGTACAGTGGTTTTACGATTATCATACAGTAAACAATTTTGTGTTTTGGGAATATGCATACAATGCATATCTTTCATGCATGTAAATACCGACAGTATTTTGACACATTCCTTACGTTTTAACCAGTAAGTAAGGCTGTTCCCATTACATGAATGAATGACCGAACTGTAAACAACACTTCAGAGACAAAGAACTCTCAATATATTTCAATATTAAACCATTTTATGACGAATGATCTATGTTGCCCTAATGTTTTGATTTCTTTTTCCAAATGCAATTAGATATTTTGAATATAAACACGTCTGACAATACCCACATCAAATATAACCTTTCTACGATACAAAAAGTTAAATCACACTTACTATGCTGTCCCAATTCCTACTTAAAACTTGAAATAAAATTACACGGTAAACTTGAAAACAGTTACTGTATGCATATTCGGTGGCGACTTCCGGTGAGATACAGTCTGAGTTCGTACACTGTGAGTAATATGTACAAAAATATAGTGCTGTTCAATGTGTCGTTATAGGTGTAAAAGTTTCAACCTTATATAATCTCTACCACTTAATAAAAGCTGAATTAAAGAAGAAATTTTAACGATATTAATTTTAAAGATCGTTTTTATTGTTTAGCAATTATTTCTCTCTTCTTCTACTTCTTGTTCGTCTGAATCAATACTGTTTGGTCCGTCGTTCAGTATAGTGTCACTACTACTTTGTTTGTCGTTCACTATAGTATCATTTTAACAAAATCGTTATAATACTCAGTGTGTAAAACTTCCGCTTTCAGAAGGTCAACAAAAGGATTACAGATGTTATCACATTCGAACCAAATTAATTTTTGCAAGCATTTAGTGACCAATAATGTTCTTTAGGTAACAACTAGACTGGTTAACTGCCCGTGTTCGGAAGACCTTCAATGCATGTAAACCGAAGAAAATGATTGGTCACCGAGTGCTCGCACACACTAGTTTGGTTCGAATGTAACAACTACACGATGGACAAAGTAATAATGGCTAAGAGTATGAGCAGGAAATAGAAGAAGAAATAGATAGTCGCTAGAGAAACAAAGTCTTTGTTTAAATTTCTGTTTTTAAAAAATGATAAAGTTAAGTTGTTGAGACATAAACATAATCATTTAAGTCCGAAGCTGTTTATATATACCAGAAAGTGCACATTTATAAACAAATACATGTAATGATGAAACTCACATATGTAACACTTCACTGAACAAAAGGGTCATGGTGGCTCTACAACAGCGTCGTAGAAAATAAAGTTAAAGTACAGTACAATATAAATCTAAAAACTAACAAGAAAGCAAATCATTAAGTAAAGTGATCCCGGGCGCCAAGTAGTGTGGTTGGAACAATCTTGGATAATGACCACTGGACCATCCTACAAACTTAAGCTGAGTATTAGCCTTGCGGTCTCAATCAAAACTATTTTTGAAAGATTCCTATATATCTCAATTGAAAATCAAGTGAGATCCTGGGCGGGGTCTACTGGGGCCCACAGGTCATGATTAGAACATTCGTGTTAGAGGAACAATATGTAAAGAAATCTGCAAAGTAACTAAGCTCATTTTGCTTTAAGCAAAGAAGACATTTAAGCATATTCTTATATATCATATTGATAGTGGTCCATGTTGTTTCAGCGGGGTTGATTTGTTCAATCTTTATAGAGATCTACTATAATGCTTCATGGAAATACACAAGCTATTGTTCTTCCGGTATTTCAAAAGAAGAATTGTAAAGTGTGTCTTGTTTGTAGCCATAGCAAAAAGAATGGTAAAGCTTAATTCAAGAAACATCTATTGAAAAGTTTCATTGAAATTGGCTTAGAAGGAAATTTCGTTTGAAGCAAACTGTGGACGACGAACACCGGACGCTAGTTATTTATCAATCCTAAAAGCTCACATTGTCAGTTTGTGCCCGCTGAGCTAAAAACCTTAAAATTAGTAGGCATTTCACTAAAATATCATTCAAAGATACAAGTAAACACTTAGATTCTACAATCGATGATCTAACTTACTCCATCGACAGCTTTATTTATGCAAATTCATGTAACACAAAACATATATTAACAATATATCAGCCCTTGAATTACATTTGCCTACAAACTAGTAAGTAATTTTTCATGGCATATTTATCTTTTCCATCCACCTGTTTGGTAGAGCGTCTCTGCCCTCGAATTATTTTAATAGAAAAATGAATTTCAATAAGCGATAGATATTTTGTAATCTTACAGTGTCTTGTGTTTCACAAACAACTTGCACCAAACGTTTTCTATTTCATTCAATATCAAAGACAAAATACTGATCCATGTTTACAAAAATGTATATGAGTCTTCAGACAATATGAACGTTTATTGTTCAAATAACATTTGTTTTCGCCGGTTAACTATCTGATTTAGTAATGTAAAATTGACGAGTAATTGCAACAGAAAGAGTATTAATGGGTCTCTAGAAATAGCTTTTATTCCAAATGGTTAAAACAATCAGATATAACCTATGAACTTCACACTCGCTTTTAAAGGATGGTCAAATAAGTTTTTTTAAAGGGACCAACCTTATAACTGATGTCGACTAAATAACCTCCAAAACATAAATAATAGAATCTTTGGAAGTGTTATAACTTAACATAAAAGTTTCAGCTATGCACTCCCAATCATTATCAATAAAATCAGCGGTTTAAAATATACCGCAGTACCGTAAACCATTCAATAATCTATGTAGAGTTGTTGTTGTACAATTAATGGGTGGATGCAATTCATTACAGATGAGGCATTTTTCGCGATAGGTTCTTCTTTGAAATTGTATTTATTTATCATTTAACGTTCATTGAATACATAATCTATGTTACGTGAATATAATCTTCTAGATGTAGGGAATGCCTCTTTTAAGAGTTAATCATCATATTTTTCACACTCATATGTTTCAGGTTTCACAGCCTTACTTGTGTACGCTTCAATCACATTCTTCATGTTTTGTGTGCTTGCCTATAAAAACAAACAATACCATTCGTCGTCTATGATAAAGGTAATGCTATTTAAATATGTTGTCTTTTTCGTTTCACATTTCGTTATTACATAAAATCTCTAAAAATATCCAAAGACATTCTTTTGCATAGTAATTAATTACAAGAAAGACCAAAATACACACAATACTACTGTTTCAAAAAATTCAATACATGACAGTCAGTGTCCAGAAGAAATATCAGGCAAAACGTGCTTGAGCTTATACCAGTTCACTTTTTCATCGCCACTGAATACATGTATATTCCTGCAGGGAGAAACAGTTACAGATCGCCTTGTTCTAATATATCTGAACAAGGACAAATTTGAACATACTTCCGGCCAATTGTTTTTGATTCCAGATTAAAAGGCGATGGTATTTTAGTCTGGTGGTGCTTGCCTCTACCAATACGGTATGGGTCAGGTAAAGCTCAACAATGGCGGCGCCCGCACAAACAATTTTGTACATTGAGTTAGTAGGGGGTTTTTATAAATCATAACACCTTGCAGTATTTGATTTGTCAATACAAGCCACATGTAAATTGCTATTAATCTTTGATTGAGCAATTAACTATAACCAGTAATACGCATAAGAAAATTTAGCCGTTTTTTTCCTTTATGGTTTCAGATATTTAGTCTGTTTACTTAGCAGGGTTGTTTTATATAGGAGTTGATAGTATAATTAACCATCAATCAATCAAAATTTTTTATCACACCTAATTGGTCATTGTAGGATTTAGGTATTACTTCCCAAACCATGACTATTATTATCTTGTCATTTACCCGTTGAAAAATCAAGAAGGTTGAGCTAAGGTTGTAAAAGCAACACTGTAGTGGCATCTATCGTAATTGAGTAAAGCATGTCAACTGACTGCAGACAAAGGTTTTAAAATCTATTTAGCTTCTAAATTGTCATATAATGTAATTGTTTGTATTTGCAACAACAGACCATAACTTGTTTTCAGATATTCTATTGAAAGCAATAATAAGCCAACTATAAAAGTTGATAATCTCCAAGTTACATTGGTTAGTACCATTTTGTTTATATTTATGCCCCTGGAGGATGACAAATTAAAATCGCACAGTCCGTCTGTCCGTCCGTCTGTCTGTCCGTACATGCCCAGTAGACATTACGGGGTTAGGGTTTGAGTACAACTTAGCATTGTGAGGTTCTTTGAGTTCATTCCGTCATTATGGGGTTAAAAGTGGCATTGTGGGGTTAAATAATTGTATTGTGGGGTTGAAAAAGATCAAAGGAAGATCAAAAGGATAACCTCACAAAGTCCGTCTGGTAAGTACGTCCGTCCGTATATCCGTCCGTCCGTCTGTGCGTCCATCCGTACATTTTTTCGTGTCCGGGCTGTAACTTTGTCATGCATTGAAGGATTTTGAAATAACATGGCACAAATTTTCAGCACATCATGCCGACGTGTCGCGTACAAGACCCACGTCCCTATCTCAAAGGACAAGTCACATTTAGAGTTTATAGGCAATGGAATCCTGTATATATGCACACTTTCGTGTCCGGATTGTAACCTTGTTTTGCATTATAGGATTTTAAAATAACATTGCACAAATGTTCAGCACATCAAGACAATGTGTCGCGTGCAAGACCCACTCCCCAACCTCAAGGGTCAAGGGCACACTCAGAGTTCATAGGTAATGGAATCCTGTATATATGCATACATTTGTGTCCGGACTTTTACTTTGACATGCATCGATTGATTTTAAAATAACTTAGCACACATGTACAGCACATCAATCCAACGTGTTGCGTGCAAGACCCACATCACTACCTTAAAGGGCAAGGTCACACTTAGAGTTTAAAGGTAATGGAATCCTGTATGTTTGCATACATTCACGCCCGGACTATAACTTCGTCATGCGTTGATTGATTTTAAAATAACTTTGCACAAATGTTAAGCACGTCAAGACAATGTGTCGCGTTCACGAACCACGTCCCTACCTCAAAGGTCAAGGTCGCACTTAAAAGTTTAAAAGTAATGGAATGCTGTATGCATGGTATAGATAACTCTTTCATTCATGGAAATATCTTAAATACATGGCACATTTGTTGAGCACATGGAGAGGACACAGACTGTGAGACACCTTTTCGGGGGCATTTGTCACTTGTGAGGGACAGCTCTTGTTTTAAATATGTATTTTTCTCTTTAGATGCATTTTATTTAACATTCCCAGCAAAAATATACAATTTGCTAGCTGACAGAAATGAAGTTCTTTTTAAAACAAATTCAGAAAAAGTTTCATTTATGTTTTCTAAGACACTGCAACAATAGAGTCCGTACTAGTTTGTATTCTAAAAATGTTGTTATAAAATCCTCATTAAATATTTTTCCGCGTTCAAAATCACGATAAAATATCAAAGAATCACTTCACTTCCCTTTAGTGCCGTCTCTCATCGATTGCAATTTAAACGAATTTCCTTCAGTACATTTAGGTTATGCTCCGGACAAGAAAATGTAACTAAAGACTATATTATAAAATAGTCACATGTAGAGTTATGGTTCTTTTACACTGCACTTATCCCCTTTATGCCCTATCACTTTATCAAGTTTCAAGTAATTCCCTAAAGTACTTCCGGACAAGAAAAATCAAGAAAATATAGCAAAAGGGGATAAATAAAAAATTAGGCAAGGTAGATTTATGGTTCTTAATTATTGCACTTTCCCACATTGTGCTCTTTTTTTGTATGAAGTATCAAGTAATTCCCTTTAATACTTTTGGAGTTATGCTCCGGCCAAAAGATTGGGGACAGACGATCGGCCGGCCGGACGGACGAGTCGATTTCTACATGCAACCCGAAGAAAATTCGGGGGCATGAAAAATATCAGTACTGTTTTCTTGAAATATCTTGTACAAACTTATGATACTTACTGGTCCAACATTTTCAACGTTTACAATGTTCAAGGATGACCATTCCAAAAAATATTCGCCTCTTAAAATGATATCAATAACTTTTAGAAATAAACATATCAGTTTTGAATGATTAACATTTTATCAGTTTCACTAGCCTTTTTTGAGCTGACGTACTGTACAATCTTCCAGTTGGGCGGAGAACAATACTTTTTTACGTTTTATTTTCTTTTTTATGGAGGGGACTGGAGTGGCTAGATATGTATTCTTCCATTTCAAAAACATAAATAGATTATAGTGTTTGTACTGAGTTGCAAACATGATTGATGCAGGTATCCTGAACTCATGTTTTTTATACTTGAAAGATCATTACCTCTGCCAGATTAAAAAAATATAAATAACGTGCTCCTCATACGTTTATAAGGAAATATATAAGGAACGGAATAAAATATTTCATCATTCAACCAGGAAATTCAAGGTTATATTTATATTTTCTACAGTCACAGAATTCCAGCTGCATCTGAGATGGATTTCAGGTTTTGCATTATTTTGAAATAATTTATCTAAACAACAACAAAAAAAGTAAATTTATTAATTTCAAAATCCGTCATTGTAAAATCTTTGAAAAAGGTGAATATGATATATATATATATTTATATTTTTGTGTATAATATTCTAACTCTTTGCTGTAGAATATGTGCAGCGACTGTTGTTTTCACAAATCAGAAACAGCGTTTTTAAGCATAATATGACTTATACGTTTATACAGAAATATGTTTTGAGAACATTCTATTCTAATACTTGTTTGCATATATGGTTAAACAAGTTTGCCTCTGTACAGGGTATACACCATTTATTGGTGTTCTAGTCAAATATTTTATGAGAAACAGATAGGGAAAAGGCGTTCATGACTCGTTGCAATCGAGCTTATACCATGACAATCCTCCGTTTTGTTGTAAACAAGTGAAATTGGAAAAGAGTGTTTTCCAAAAATATTTCTGTATAAATCTGGATAGTAGATCGCATATAGGGCCAGAGCAGTTTCAGTCTTTGAACTGGTTACCGGTCTCAAAGAGAGTGGACAAGATCACTCTCTGTCATGTTCATATAATAAAGACACGCACGGCCCCAGATTATCTTTAGGAGCATTTTATATCCATTAACTCTACACATGATCGCTGTACACGATCCAGAGTGAATGTGCACTCCCATCCTGATTCTTACTACACGTTTGGTGAAACAGGGCGTTACAGCTTACCAAAAGTTGACAGTTTTGGTAAAAAGTCATTTGCATTTAATGGGGTTGTCCTTTGGAATAGTCTGCCATAGGCGCTTAGGGATATACAGTTCATCTTTAACTGGTTTATTTGTAAGGATTGGTATTTTAACGATTGGATGACTATAACATACTGTGATGCTCTTTTCATTGTGATATAGGTAACTTTTCAGTGTGATGTATGCAACTTTGACTGTGATATATTTGATCTCAATGTGATTTCTATGTTTTCCAAATAAGTTAAAAATAATTATAATTAGTTAAATCACATGACTTTCTGTGTCATGCCTCCAATATCAGGGACCGCAATGGAAATAAGAGGAAGCTATTCCCCTTTTTCCTGTTATCCCTGGTATTGGTGTGCATTTCAAAACCTTTTAGATATGCATGTCATGTTCTATAGTATGTCAACTGTTGTGATTTGCAACCATGAATCATGATGTTATTTGCCATGTTATATGTGCATTTTCTACCAAAATAAACTTATCTTATCTTAAGTATTGTTCCCATTATCATATAAGACACGACTTTTATAGCGATGGTATTTGTATGTATAACTTTTCTGTAAAGTCAGAATAACATACAGTCCTTTTTAGTGAGCTTCTTATTAAATATGTTTTCTTCCACTACCGATCTCATATTTGGTGTCCTTACTCCGGTCTGTGAATATAAGTGTATGTATTTGTCCATTGCAATTAATACTGAACTTACAAAGTTCAAAGTTCGATTTATCAGTAATAAAACAAACATATTTGTAGATGAGAATATAATTATTAGAAGAAAGATTCACTCCTTTTTGTATACCAATTGAAAGATATTTTCTGTATAAAGGAACTTCATCGTGTGCCTATTATAAAGAGAATTGATCTATTTATCTGAAGCTTTTGATTGAGATTTGCTCCTATGGCTGCTTCATTTAAAAGCTGCCTTTTCAATAACGACATAAATAAAGATAAAGCAATTTACACTTTGAATCAACTTCCACTTTCTACGAGGTTACTGATTCAAAGTGTATTCAACAAGAATCTTAACCCATTAATTTCGAACATGCTGTTATTGTCCTGCTTCCAAAATATCTTACAGACTTCTAATCGACAGGATTGTTACAAAGTATAAGTGTCGTCAGTAATTTCAGTTTTACAATATACGATAAATGCTACTGATAAATTGCGGAAGTAGCTCAAATATTGAATCAGAAATATGAAACTGCTGTTTTTATATATTGCTTGGTATATGCATTATTTAATGATATTCAGAGGCTGTGTTCAAGCGCACTTAGGCAATAAACTTAAGCTAGGATTTGCTAAATGTAGAAGTTTTCGGCGCAGCCGTATTAAGCTCGCTTTTGACCGGAAGTTATGAAGTCTTCAACCTCCAATGAAATGACGATTAGAATGTATAACATTTTTTGAAATGAGAAATTTACGCTGCAAGGCACCTTCTAATTTGATAATACAGAGGACATAGAATTACCGAAAACAACCGAAGAGACCTAATACAGGGTGCATAGAATTGTCGAAAACAACTGAACAAGACCGAATAAGACTGAAAGAGACTTAAAAAGGACCGAAAACAGTTTATGCAGACCGAAAACAACTTCGTTTTCAAAAGATACGAGATGTATTTTTTTATAATTTAAGTTTAATATAGATGAAGGAATTTGTAAATAGTCTATCACAACTGCGATATAATATTATCTTTAGAAAAAAGTTGTTTTCGGTTGGAAGTATTTGTTTTTCGGTCTTTTTTTGGGTCATTTTACTTGATTTGTAATACGATATTTACAAATTTCTTCATTTATCCACGTACCTATACAGTGAGAATGAGAAAAGACAATAAAATACTCTTGCGTTTACAGCTTTTCCCGAATGGGTTAATAATTTAAGTACGTTTATAATTCATATCTACCAATATGATATGGTGTTACCTCCAAATTATTGTTAATTGTTAGAGTATTTATACCTTCTCGGCCAGTAAATAACGATCGATAATTCGAGTAGCATATTTATAAGAAAAACAAGGGTAGTTTGTTTTCCTGATACACATGTCGCAATAGATATTTATTTTCTTTTGGAAACAAATTTGATAAGTGGCCGGTTAGCTCAGTCAAAGGAGCATTAGCACAACTTTGCTAGGGAAGGTACATAGGTTCGTTTTCTCGACCTTCCAACTGAATAAAATTAAATTTTACTATAACAATTTAGCAAAACTCACTTCCATACATTAAAAATTGCGTTAACTATCTGTTTTAAAAGTAGTTCTCGTTTCACCGTACGATTCAGTCAGTTTTCAACGGAATAATGGGTATAAGTTAACTTATCGCCTGAAAATTTACTGGTGTACATGTGTAACAATAAAGGATATCCCCAACACAGAAGCACAACTTATTTTAAATAGTCCACTTCCCTGTTAAAAAATTCAGTAGATCACCGTGATATAGAGAATATTAGGTTACTGTCTTAGTGTGATTGAATTTATTAGGCGAGTTGGAGAAAGGTTTATACGGCGAGGCTCTGCCGAGCCGTATAAACATTTCGGAGACGAGCCTAATAAATTCAATCACACTAAGACGGTAACCTAATATTCTTTTTATCCTACCTTTTACATAAAAATGTCTTTTTCGGTTTTTTTTATTAATTAAGAATAAATTCCAGCTTTCAAACTGTCTGTCGCTATGACGCGTATGAATACATTACATCACAACCCAGTTACACAATTATTTCGATCAAGTTAATTAATACACTACACGAACACGTCCGTGTTAGACTGAAGTGAAACAACATAGAAAAATAAAACACCTAAAACTGTTATTTTAAGCTATTCTAAACTGAATGAGATAAACTTTACTGGTATGCTTTATTAATTTCTGCTACTGTGCTAGTCATATCAGTGACGTCAGTCAATACAACATGTGTCATGAGCAGTGATGACGTGAAATATTCACTAAAAATACCGGATTTTAACATTTATTAGCCATTCAGGTGATAACCACGATTACTTACTGATTGCATTTATAAATATGGACATTTTGAACACTGAAGACTGCACCATAAAACTGTATAGATTCTAATATGTGCTATAAGTGCGAGTGGGTGGGGTGTCGCTGAACTGGACCCTGGACTGGAGCTGACTGTGATAAATAGAAATGTCATGTATATCTACGGGACGCGCTTAGTTGCTTGATACTGACTCGGTTGGTGTTGCTGATAGAAGATTCGATAATCATTTGTTTCTCTTTGGAAACAGGACTCTTGGCTTAGAGATGGGCTGGAAAAAAAACAAGTTGCAACAATCAAGTGGAACATAGATTCAAATATGAGTCATTCGTGCCAGATATACAAGGATACAAACTGTATTCAATGATAGCTTTGGTATAACATCTTTTTAAAGTTTTATTCAAGAAATGCTGTGATCCCGTAATTTCTGGACCAGATGTTTCCTGATGGAATGATTGACACAGTGATTGAATGACTCAAATAAACAATATTGTACAGTATTATATTAACAGAAAGGACTTCAAATCTTGCAATACTGACAAACTTCAATCCTTCCAGTGACAAAAAATATACATTTCAATACTCAATCAATAGGCTAACTTGTTGATCTAATATCACCTACCTATCATAACTTACAATGTATGATAAGCTGAAAATTATTAAAAAGAACTTTTAAAAAGTAAGACACAGGAGCTGATTAGTGACTTTATGATTAAAATGGCTAAATGTTGATAAGTTCTTTGTGATGCATGGAGATTAATGTTTTCTGGCATATTAAATTTTAAGAATAACACATCTACATGAAAATGATCACTGAGTGACTCTTTGGTTAAAGGCCCTACCACAGTTCATGTTTCAATCACATAATTGGATATTTAACCATTTGGTCAGGGTCTATATAATAAAAAGATCATGCTTGGGATAAACCCTTTAAATTCAACAACAATGGTTTATCAGCAGATTAAGCATGCATCTTTCTTAAATATTTGCAGTTTTTCAAGAATTAAATATATTTATAAAAGCTTGCAACATCATGCTTGGGATAAACTCTTTAAATGCAACAACATGCAATGGTTTATCAGAAGATCATGCATGCATTTTTCTTAAATATTAGCAGTTTTTCAAGAATTAAATATATCTACACAAACTTGCAACATCATGGGTGTTAAAGTGCATAAACATTCAATTTTCTCCACAGTTCTAGTTCATTCTAGTTAAATTCAGATACATTTACTGTATATTTTGGCAGAGAGAGAAATATTAAAAACAGTGAAACAATTAATTTTGACAATTTAATACAGCATTTTCTTAATTGAGAAAAAAATCATGATTAGATCTACCAGTATTTATGTATTTTGAAAATGACATTTGTTGATGTTGAAAATTAAATAATTACTGCAGTATACAAAAGAAAACTCATGTTTTTATTTTTATTGTGTCAGCATTTTAATCAATATTTAATTGTTTACATGTACTTCATGACCGACAAACTAGGTCATGAAAGTAGTCCGTCATCAGCTGTTGCTAAGGCCAGTGAAGAAAGTTTTTGTAATGCTGTCCTAAATGATTTAAGACTTGTCATTCATCTTTGATTTTGTACAAAATGACAATATAAGTACTAGCTATAAAAGTATGTGTAAAATGGCACATTGATATGAGTTGTAGCGTTTGAAAAATCACTTTGATAGCCGATTAAAAGTTTAAAAATGGCGGCTAAAAATAGAATGTCAGTATGGCAGACCGTTGCCATGTCGTGTAAAGCTTGCCTGTCGTGTAAACCTCATGTTTATACGACAGGCCGATTTTGTACAAATAAAGCAGTGATGGTAGGATAAATTACGTTTGAAAATGTAAACAAGCTACGAAAACAATGACGAAGCATACTAATTTCATTATATCCTGGATACTCCGGAGTTCTCAATTTGGGAAGATAGTGATAATTGAGCAAGTAATTACATACAGGCACGTTTACATTAATCGGAACGTAACAATTGTCACACAGAACGCAAGAGAAGTGTGAGGAACGAACTGTGGCATGAAATTGATCCCGAAAAAAAAATGAGACAGAGGGCGAAATTAAACTTAATTAAAGTTAATTGTTTTTTTATTTGTTAAATCAACTACATGTATACACGAGGACACGGATCAGTTGTCTTTGTGACAGCGAATAGACATATCATCCAAATCAGTAAGTATCATTCATAGTTCTAATTCAACAATGTATTTGTATAAGGATTATCCTAAACAAGAAGATAAGATTACAATAAATTATACTATTTATTTTGTGATTGGACATTAACTAATATTTGTGAAACAGCTTGGTATCATCATACCCTTCTGCACGGTGTTTTGGTGCAGGCATACATTCATTTCAGAAAATGCAATATATATCAGTTGAAATACTGATGAAAAAAATACATTTTTTTAAATAAAATATAACTAAATTTCGAATAACAGGTGTAAACCGTCTTCTACATGTCCCGGAAGTCATTCATTAATGATTGAAATAATAAAATTACACGTTTAATAATGAAATAATGCAAGACTGAATACAGCAACAAATCATATACCGCATTTGACGTATCGTGCATCCTAATGCGGTAATCGTGTATCGTGTTAAGTATATGGTGCACGTTGTACGGTGAATGAAGATATATGATACACGATATACGATTGACATAATACCCGATGAAGACACTCGCGTTATACGCAAGGTACACAGATATTATACGCATAATAAACGACTGTCAGACTACTGTGCAATGACACTTTGTGACAAAGAAGAAAAATAAGGATTTTACCAAAATAATCGATATTATCAGCGGGCATCAAAATAATACAAAAACAGTCCACACGAAAGGCATAATATTGACATTTACATGAATTCAGTGAATATAAATTAAATACCGACATCAATATTTTACTTGTAAATAAACACAAATTACACAATGGCAATCTGTAAGAGAGATGAATAACACGTCTCTCTTATATCAGTATGCAGTCTAAACATAAACATAAACATTATAGTCACCAATATAAATAATACACATAGGCAGTAGCATACACTCTGGAATAGACCAATTGTCCCTTTGACATACTTTCCCGCCAGGAGTAAAATGACGTCCCGCCATTTCACCCAAACATTTTACTGCAGTTCAAACATTAAAAAGCAATAGGTTGCTCCTTAATGTGTATTTATAATAACGAAACTACTAACTACTAAAGGCTCAATACTATCCCATTTGTGAGATTTCTTGACAGTCGAAAGCCAACAAACGTAAGTGCAAAGAATTCATACTGGTACAAATACAAAACGTACAAATAACAGGGGGTCGTATGCGAATCATGTATCTCGGGTTTTTAAGCGACGTTTTGGTGAACATTCGTTCAAAATGGCGGAATAAGATGCATTTGCGGTTGTCGAGGACAACAATTCATGTAAGTAAATGCTTATTTGTCATTCGTTCGAATTGCAAACACGTCAGTTTCTAAGCCAGATGTGATTACTGTAATCGATACAACTGTTCTGAGTCCTAGAGTGGGGAATAAAAAAGTAATTGAAGGGAAAAATGGTCGGTCATTGTCAGGCTTGAACTTTATGTCGAAATTTCCCATGTCTTAACCGAAAAAATAATTATGCTCGATTGTTTTTGATTTTTTTGTCATGGTTTCTACGTTTCATTTTTCGCTATTGCATTTTTTCAACTTCAAGTAAGTGTTATATCAGGCCTGTTCAAGCTGATTAATGTATGTCCTGGTTCGTAATGCATCCTTACTACAGATGAGTTTTACAAGAAGTTTTGAACAAAAGCATCCGACTTGAATCAATATTTGCATTAGACACGTTGATATTTCGTGTCAAGAACATATCTCAAGAAGATTGATCATCGCAAGTATAGTATATGAAAGCGATTGGTAGCTAGATTTTGTAGTAAGATATCCTATCAAGTTTCATTTTTATGCAGTCAGAAGGCGCCAAATGTTACAGGGTGAGAAAAGGTATACACCCTGACCGAGAGTTGAACCAAGGGCCCTTCGCCTACAGGGTTGCAACAGCGAATGCTTTCTCGGCCGCTTGCACATTTTCTTCTTAATTGTAATTAAGCCCATATCGTGATATGTGCATCAGGAAAACAAAATTAATCCTTGTTATTCTTATCAAATATGTTACTCGAAATAGTGACCGTTCTTAATTTAACGAGAAAGTATACTTACTCTACACTTATATTAATTAACATCAGTATGGCCATAACAACTTTTAATGTTGATAGATATGAACTGTTTACGTACTATCATTATAAAACAATTATGCGGTTGATTACAATTGTATTTGTTTCTTTTAAGGTTTGCCTTCAGAAGATGCTACGTTGGCAAAAAATGGCCTTTGATTGGTTTAAATTGACATACAAGGGCTATGTGTACTACCTCATTAATTGACCTGAATTATATATCCTGTGGTCTACCTTATCAGTTCTAAAGCATACAATGGAAAGCAATGAAGACATTCATAGCTATGCAATGTTACAATAATGTTGAAAACGGATGGATGGGAAACATTTTCCTTTGTTGTATGATTGACATACATTTTGTCAAAGCCACACAGCTGTCAAAAGAACTGACTTCTTAGCATTGATTGGCGTTAGAGCAATAATGATATTAAAACAGGACATTGTACATTTCCTTCAGGAAACGTACGAAGCTACAATGATTTGTGTAAACTTATCAAAGTCTGCAATGGTCACAATAAGATGTTGCCGGTAAGGTTAAATGTGTAATTTGACATACTGGTAAATTTTAAACTGAATTATTGCACATTATTTTGATATAATTATAGATATTTACATAAAGTATTGTAGAATTTGTAGATTAAGAAATAGAATGAAATAATATCCAGTTTTATATCATCGGGTGGTTGTGTTCTTCCTACAGACCAATCCAGCAGTACTTATGAATACTGTACAAAATTGAAATGGCCATAACCAGAATGTACATGCACACAAAAGGTTAATGTGAGTGCTACCCTACGTCTGGCTAATAACAACAGAAACCGGTCTTTTTGGTACGTGGCATTCCCTGTTTGATATTTTTTATTTTTTTTATTTTTTTTTTTTTTCACTTTCAGTTGATATGGCAATTTTTTCAAAACTAAGAGAAACTAATTCAGTGTCATGAAGACAGAAAAGCTAAGTCATGTGCATAAACATTCAATATAAAAATTCAGTATCGTTTGTATGCTCTTAAAAGCAGTGTTGTCGTATATCTTGTCTGTTAGAATCAGTGATCAAGTGCAACTGTCTATGTACACGTATGGACCATTACTGGCTGAATTGAATTATAGCACAATTCAGGATACAGTGTGCAACGACCTGCAATACACTTATCATTAGCGTCTTTACATTTTTGCAGCGGTGTAGCAATAAATGGGTCATCATTTTCACATTGCATTGGGGATAGTCACAATGTTCAGTCTGCAGTGGCGTAAAGATGGAATTCGGTTTTCTTTAGTTGCGTGCCCATCAACTGAATTTTTGGAACACACCTGAAAATTTTAGAAAACTTATATCAGAAAACCTTTATTTATTCCGGGACAACAGTGCAAAATTAATCTAAATATATAAGATAAGATAATATATGATAAAATAATCTTTATTTATAGCCGGTTTTTATAAACAATAACACTAGCTACAAAAGCTAATTTCCGACATAACGTAAATTATCCAATAACATACAAATAAATAATCTAAGGAGAGAAGTGAAAAATATTAGTTATCACATATAACAAACTAACACGTGTGCATCTAATGAAATAAGAGACAATATCTCGGTAAATTCATTAAGAAATAAAACAATTCAAATGTAATTTAAGAAGAAACAGTAAAAAAATGTATTTAAGGGGGTCACTGCTGAAAATCAAAATAACAAGAAATTTTATTGACCCTATTTTTTATAGAGATTAACATATTGCTAGTTAATATCTGGAAAAATATTCATGGGTGGACGACTTAACTTTTTCGCAATATTGATTTTTATTGATACACTATCAAGAAAAGTGCTAAATGTAGAATTAGCTAGAAATCGGGTGTCGAAAACTTTTCTGTGTACGGTGTATCTTTCAGAGTAGGAATAATTTTTCATACTTTAGTCATACTTTAGAATCAAATACATGCATTTAATCTACATACAGCGCAAACTTTCTCTTGAAATTCTAACTGATTGCCCCGCTGTTTTGAGGATGCAGTACGAACCCGGACATACATCAAACTGTCTTTGAACCGACCCGTTGTACATTAAAACTATTAAGTTGGAAAAATGCAATAGCGGCTTTTTGAAACGTGGAAACCAGGACAGAACATTAGATTATATTTTGACATACCACATTCAAATTAACTCAAATAAAATGTTCAAGCCAGACATGGGCAAAATACGAAACAAAATCCATTCCAGACCACAACCGACCATTTTGTCCCTTCAGTAACTGTTTTGTTCTTTATTCTATAACTCAAAACAGATGTGTTGATTACAGTAATTACTACGACTAAGGAACGGACGTGCTAGCAATATGAACGAATGACAAATAAGTATTGCCTTACATAAATTGTCGTCCTTGACAACCAAAAATACGTAAATTCCGCCATTATGAACGATTATACATCAAAACTCCGCTTGAAAACACGAGATATATGAATCACGTCCGACCCTCGGAATAAACCTTGAATCTTTACAAACTTGTTTTAATTGAAGCTTTAAAAGCAATAAAGTGCATACTGGTAAATTAGAAATACATACAAATAATATCTAATGAGCTTAAAATGTATTTGCAAACTTTGCACTGTTAACTTACAGTACATTTACAGCTGTCTAAAACAAATATATACGCATGTGACACTGTAACACTAAAATACCGAACAAGCTGCGTTACCTACTATCTTTCTAACTTCAATTCGGATGTCATGAAATGAGGCTTTGATCTTAGAATGAAGGGCGGGGCTTCGGGTCTAAGATTGCTGTAACTTTGATGTCTGACAGGATAGAAATATCTGTCTAATCTAAAGAGTATCTTACCGGAACATCTGAAATCAGTGGAGGGATGTGTCAGGGAACATGAACTCTTATAATTAATATGATGGCTAGAGCGCTTGACAGACTAGAAAGACTACGGAATCTTGGTTCCCGGAGTGACCCATGGAGTAGCATGCTCCAAAGCAGCAATTCGGGGCATATCATTACCATATTCTGTTCTGACATGAAATATTGGTAATTCCGCGTTTGACTGATCAACGATAATATTAATGCAGCTAACTTACTCTTACCTTTCTAACTTCTCTCGCCTCTCTAACCAAATATTTTTACTAACACGTGGTCACCTGACACGATGCGTACATCTCGAACTCGCAGGTTATTACGTTTCTTGTTGTGTTATGATTGACAGTTTGTTTCTATTACTAGCAACTGTATATGCAAAATGAAGACGTAGTCTATCAACATGCTTGTCTCTAAGTACTGGTTGTGCTGTATCGCTCTATAGTAAGAAATGCATTCAACTTAAGTCTGAGATTGCGCTCAACATGAGATAATGAGAAGTCAAGCAATGTTGTGCACGCAGGAACAGGTGCTGGAATATGAGACTTACAATTGTCCTACTGCTTTACTTCCACGGTTCCGGGCATATCTAAAAGGGTCTGATTAAAACTTTCTGGAATGCCATTTCATTTAGGTATTGTCCCCGACTTAGAAATGTTTTGTTTTTGACCCTTCAAAGATTCAACCTTTATCACTATGGAGATGGCAAGGGAACGCATACCGATATATGAAATAATCGAAGAGAATTTTAGCGATAGTTCGGGCCGTCTTGTTCTTGGATGACACAGTTTGTGAACAACACATAAACAACCAGCAGACAACTCCATGCAACTTAATTCCAATGTTTAAGAAGAATGTATGGTAATGAGCTGATACTGAAGAATTACGGCATAAGCAACGGGGATACTTCCTAAACGTTTCTCTACAAAATTAGCAAGACTTGATGAGTGAACTGGTCCTTTCAATTCCGTGGTAATCTGCATTGTCATGGATCCCCGTGAAAACTATGTCAAAAATGTGTCAGGAAGGATAAGCTGAACTAATGCACAACTACATACATAAATATGAGAGTAAAGGATTATTTTCTTATGAAACATATTGCCAGTCTCTCAAGAATCTACGAACGGGTTTTGACGCAAGAACACACAATTTTCTGGTTGGCTTATGATTTGTAGAAATTATTTTTTCACTTCGAATAGGTAGATGTTTTGATTTACTTCACTTGAAAATCAAGGCGTCTAAAGGTGTGCGTAAAAAACAATATTACATCGTCAAGGTAATGTAAATAAAGCACTCTTTGAGATGTAGTTCACCCATGCGTCTTTACATTAAACACTGAATCAATCGTAACTGGGGTGTTCAGTCAACCCAAAAGCCCACTGTTCACATTCACAAAATGCATGCGATCCCACTGAAAATACGGTCTTTTCCTTTGATCGCCACCTGCCAGATAACATGATTGGTAGTCTAGCTCAATCAATAGGTTTGGAATTCAGGGAATCTTAGCGAATTGTCCGTTTTCCTTACAAAGCCAAAGTTGCTCGGAAGATGTTAACCTCCAGCAGGACATATCTTGCAAGTGTTCCCCGATAGGGGTTCCTAAAATGATTTAGGATCTGTCGAGTTAATGAAATGTTTAATAAGATTGGTCCAACCCAAATCAATAATTCCAGTGGACACCATACCTTTTTCAAGAAGATTAAGTGAATCTACCATGTTGTGATAATGTCCATTTAGTTGTTGTCAAGGAAATCCCACCCGAGGGTTTAGGTAGGCACCAAGAAACGAGGATATGTCGAGTTTTTCACGGGACGTACCTCAACCCGAAGTTAGGATTTCCTTATCCACAACTCAGTGGACATGATAGATTTATTTTCTCACCGTTTCAATCGCATTTGCATCGCAGGGGCAAAAGTGATTTTTCTAGTTACATTATTCTATTCTATTCCGTGTATTGCACAGTTATATTTACTTGAGCCGAAGCACTCTTTCTCCGCTAGACAAATCAATTCAAACGTATTTCTCTGTTAAAATCTGCATTTATTAAATAAACTATAAAAAAATCTAATCAATATTACAAAAGAAACGACAGTCTAATCAAATAGCTATGTTTCAAATCATACTTTTAAATTGGAAACTTAAGTTTTACGCAACTTGCATGAGTCATTGATTATTATTATTTTGTATACTTAAGAAATAATATGTATCCATTTCGGTTTATCGTAGAATAACCCGAGTTTGGAATTTTTATGCGCAAGAATATTTCACGAAGACCGAAGGCCTGAGTGATATATTATTACGCATAAGAACGACAAACGAGGGTTATTCTACATTGTACCATAAACCAAACTTGGATACTTATTATTTCGATTCTAACACGGCTTTTTTGAAACAACATTTGAAGAAAATGAGAGGACTATTTTCATCGAACGTAATTTACACTTGCGTGCTACGCACCTAGATTTTGCCGTTGAAGTTTCCTCCCGCGAACACTGTAAAGACGCTATTTCAATGTGACTTTCATTCATGAAAGATGTATACGCGGTGTTTCAGACTTTTCATCTGCGTAAACTACAGTCTCATATCGTAACATTAATCAAATTAACTGGACGTATGTCATCCATCGGAGACCCCCGCTTTGTCCCAAGTTATCCACAATTTGCCATGTAAGATCCTCAATACGTCGGGTAAATTAAACAGCCAAAACACGATGCGCGTGCAGCGTCGTTCAAGGTTGGTTTATTGCAGAATAACCCAAATAGATTTTGTTCTACATGTATGTTGGTTATTCGCTGGTGGTGTTAGAATTAATTATCAATGTCAATGTGTGGATTCACTTCGGAATTGAATATACCACTATCAATAGCAATTGTATTGACCTATATCATACCACACAAGTGAGAACAAATAAGTGTGAAACCAGAATGGAAATTTAAAAAATGAAAATCAACTTTTTCTCGAATTTCACTTCAAAAGTGCTATAGATGGATTAAAAATGAACTACACGTAATTAAGAAAATAAATACCCACAACGCTATGTTGATTTTCAAATATAAAAGTTCTAAAGTCATTTTTCGATTTTTATGTGATGTGCTGGCTGCTTATAATTTACGTAAAAATAGTCCTTTAGCGATGAAAAATAAGCGGCGAAGGATAGGTTATCTATCACCGGTATGTATCTCAAAGGTGAGAGAAAACTGCGTTTTCGAAGCAATCTCAAGTACAGAATATTATTGTAATTAGATTCTTCTGGGGCTGTTTTACTTACTGGCATAGCATAAAATTACGCATTTTTATGTTTTGCGCAAAGTGTTTTATGAAACACATTTAAAATTTGCGTAAATCGCACTAGCGTAGCTTTTGCGTAAATTGTAAAGAAATGCGTGACACAGTCAACAGCTCCTGTGTCCGGTGACTTCATTTTACCGCAAACGCGTCAACTTGCATGGTCGTTAAACTGTCAAATACAAAAATCGCCAGAAAAAAATTATTTTGCTGGTATACAACAGAAACCAACTTTGTCATTGGGATTTTCTTCTTTTACTTCTACTCTTTTCTTACTTATTACTTCAACGCAAGTTAACTAACAGAATTAGTTACCAGAACAAGTAAAGTGTCTGTATTGTATTGACCTTGAATTGTACTGCATTTTCGAACAAGATTACATCTAAATATAGATGTATGTGCGTGCCCGCTTTGAATGCGCGGGAGGAATTCGTGGATGTACAATCAGACCGCGTTATATCAAAGTCATGTAAAGGGTAGTAACGACCGTGGCTTAGTATTTAAGGTAAAACATACAACTTGGCTATACAGTTTTTGAAGAATGTTCTGCATTTCTTTCAGACTACTTTCACACTGACATTTGCAATGTAATACGTGTATTTACATGTGTTGTTTGGTAATGAGTATACGTTTTGCTTGTTTCAGTTTTCATTACCTTTTTTTCATGTATCTTCATAACTTATACACAGCAAATATTGTAAATAAGAAATGAATGTATTAACAAAGCATACATAATGATAATTAGGAAATATAGGAAGACTATGTTTTCACTCCGTAAATCAGGGCCTTTATTGTGGTCCGAAACATGCAACAATTACAATCACTTGTCAGTCTTTACTTTTAAAGTTCCAGAAAACTACATGGGTCTGTACAACATTAGGAAATCATTCTTAACCATAAAGTATTTTATCCTGGAACGCAGCACTCGTCAAAATGTTTATCTACTTATATCAAAGTGTTCAAGATATTAACCCATTTCACTCTGCAAGGTAATCAGATAAGATAGTCTCAATATATTATCACTTATCAGCTGTGACTGGGACTTCGAAAAAAATGTATTCATGGCAAAAGAAACAAAAAAGTACCTAAAGATATCAATTTTACTTATAACATTATAACAAAAGTGTACATTTTAAAGCATATAAAATTATCTACGCATTGGTGTAATTTTTATTCAAGAGCTTTTGAAATTAATGACAAATTTCGGTTATAAATTTGGGATTTTCTTATTAAAATTTTCTTAGGAAAAATCAACATTCTTTTCCGTTTTTCAGGTAAAGAGAATAATCTTATCATAATAATGTAAATATATGATCTGTTGCAATTTTAATGAAACTTTACTTCAAAATACAAATGTACTGTTTGTGGTGGGGTAAAGAAAAGTAAACATTTTACTGTTGCAAAGTACATTGTAGCCCCACATTTAGCTAATGCTGGATACAAATTATGACGTAAAGGTACAAGCACAGATTGCACTAGCCACTTTTTTACATTTACTTGCAGTTTCGTCAAACAGGCCATGTCAAATTCTTACTCCTTTATAGACAAATGAATTAATTTACTTGTGACTGAACCATATACGGTTTCTAGCAGGCCTTTATCTAAAAGTTGAAATTGTATGCACTTCTTTTAACAATGAACATGACTGTAATAGGATAAATGTATTTCACAGAAACTATTTCTGTATTAACAGTATAACAACAGTCATATAAAATAAGTCAATGATTATGAGGCTAGAGTAAATAAGTAATTGTCATTACGGTACAGTTAATAGTGTGTAAGTGATCACCTAAATAAAGCACCAGTTTCTTTACACTAAATCAGCATTTTGTGCATGCTGAAAAGCTAACAAACAATGTAGCATTCAGTATTAGACAGAATGATTATTGTGATGTAGCTTAACACAGGTTTGACTGTACTTTAAGCCACCATATGAGTCCTTTTCTTTTTTTGGCATGTCCTTTTAGGGGGGATCTTTGAACCTGGGATCTATTTCACTGAATATTCAAGGAGTTAACAATTTTCAGAGACTTTGTTAAAACGAAGTTATTAAAAACAGTGTACTTAGTTCCGCTGATATTATAATGGATGTATGATTTGTGTGCAAAAGATTGCCTTAAAAGATTTCTTGTGATGTCGGTATGAAATGGTATTTTCGTCCATACACTACTTCATACAGATATCTCAACATTATTAGTTTTTTTATTTCTTTGATTTAAACATTGTTGAAAAACAAAACACAGTGCATGTATAACATGACAATATTCAAGTTCTTTGTTTAATGTCTCACTAATACTTTGGTCTAAATAGAAACAAAGTACATAATGTACACAGATATGACTTAATAGTCACGTAAGAGTTGACTTTAGAGTCACTTCAGAGGAATGTTATACGTGTGTGCATCAGTAGTTTTCTTCCTTAGTGCAAACTTTTGTTCAATGCTTCTGTCTTGGCTGTTTTGTGTATTTTGTTACCAGTTTAGTATGTATATCCAACTAAAGAATATTTATTTCAACAACTGAGAAAAAAGATTGTGTATCTCATACAAAGATAATTTATTGTCACAGTTATCAAAAGGTTTTGACAGAAAAAATCTCAATACATGAATGTAAAAGATCAGCCACATTAACCTAAATACCATGTTGGAGTCAAACAGTTCTATTTATTTACAATCAGTGGGGCTGGGATGAGTGCCCAGGTACTCAAAGTCCAGGTTGGGTAAAACAATTTCCAAATTGTACAAAAATATTACCTGTTCCATTAAAAGTTCACAAGAAAAAACAGAAGAAGGATGAAAAATAGAGCACGGGAAGGCATTTCGGATATACATGATATATCAAGTAGCTGTGACAATAACTGTTTAATAAAAATCCAGGATAAATATGCTGTTATAATAGCTTGCATTTTATTTTCATACACAAGATTAAACGGCCACTTTTTGCTCTTATATTACCAAACATGAGACTTAAGTGTTACTTTATTTCCGCAATATTTTTTATTACTATTAAATTGCAGATGAAAGTAAATGACTTATGGTATGCACATGTAACCATTTGTTAGTAAGAACTAATTGGTTGAGCACCCTTAATGCAAATTTCTACCAATCTGATTTTGGTGTTTGGTTAGTATTTAAGTAGGCAATCCAATGAACATTAAGTGTAACAGTGCACTGCTGAATTTGTGTATTTTAGTGATTGCATACTAATAAAGGTTTTCCTCGGAATTAACCTGGTGAGGTTTTAATAAAAGGCGATCCAAACCAACATTCTGACTAATTTTCATGATGACTGGGCTGTTATAGTAACCTGTATGGCTTAACAAGGTTTTTATCCGGGTGACTTAGTTTTTGACCTCAGATGACCCATATTCGAACTCAACCTAAATTTTATAGACACAATTATACTGATCAAGTTTCATGAAGATCAAATTAAAATGCAACTTATATTGCATACAGAAGGTTTTCCTATGATTTAACCCTGTGACCTAGTTTCTTACCCAAGATAATCCATACTTTAAGTCGATCTAGATTTTATCAAGGTTGTCATTTTGACCAATTGTTATGAGGATCCAATGGACACAGGGCTATTTAAAGTATTAGGGTTTGGTCCAGGTACTGAAATTTACATGGAGGTAATTTAATGGTTTTACAGAAAAGATTGATATTATAAGTAAATTGTATACAATCATACCTTATAAGTGCTATATATCTTTAGCTAACCATATTGCTTCTCATAACAATATCTGTGAAATTTAATGATTAATTCTTAAACTAAGGACTTATTTACCTGAAATGTCACATTTCAGCAGATCTGCATGTATACTGTATATGATGTTTTAACTTGTATACAGTATACTTTTTGAATACGTACCGACACATTTTAAGACACCCACAGATACTGTAATGTGAGTGCACAGCCTAAGGAGTTCTAGATTTTGTGTACACAGAGAGTTTCATTACAGTTTTCTGAAAGTAGAAATCAATCAATTTTCTAAAATTAACTGCATGACGGTTTTTAAAGCTTTTCTTGTTTGTTATTAATTGTACTTTACTATATTACCAGAAAAAATAAATAGAAATTAATCTTTTTTTTCAAGAACAGAATGGAAAACATGTCCTGAATGTAGTTATTGACTGAAAAGTATATAAGTCATAACTAATAAAAATGTCTATATAAAGCACAGACTTAAAGTTAATAAAATCACAGTCTTTTTTTATTTTTATCAATTGTACTTAACCAGAAAAAAATAAACATTTTAATCAAGAACAGATGGGAAACATGTCTTGAATGCAGCTTTTGACTTAAAAGTACACATAACTTATAAAAATGTCTGTAGTACAGACTGAAATTTATTAGAGACAGACATTAAATGTCTTAATGTACTACGTCCCATTATCCCTTAAAGTGAATTCCATGCCACTACAGCATAAACATGTCAAACATACATATTCCTTACCCTTTTTTCAACGGCTTTATTTTCCATCGGTCAGACGAATTCCCCCCTGGTCTAATGTTATTCATTTTTGTATATTATATCCCTTTCTCGGTATTGCTTACTCTTGTATTATATTTACAGTAACTTGCTACACTTATTTAAATACCTACACTCATATACAACACTGCATTACCTAAAGTATGTCTTTTTACAGATACTTAATCCTTTATAAAAAAAAATCGCTCTAGATGTATAGACAACAGCCTTGACTGTGTGTGCTGTCTTCATATCGTCTTCCACATGTCTAAACTACCTTCCTGCCTGCTGTAGTCTTACACGACTTGTTATGGGTGACATTCCATAAACCTGACCAAAGTTGGGTTCGCAGCATTTAATCTCGAGTTTTCATACCATGATCCACTCGGGAATAATGAAGGAGATATTTCTATCCCATGCCAAAGTCTACCATTGACTCGCTCTGTCGTTTGCTAGCCAAAGAAAACAATTCCTTTAGTCTCTCTGTGGTTTCTACATTGCCGTTAATTGTATCCATCCCCTCATAATTAAGGAACAGTTGCCCATTCACCTAAATGAGGTAATAATAATATGGTTTTACTCTTGTATGATTTACTTGACTGAGCCGAAAGGGCAAATCAGGGAAAAACATTAAACTTACATCAACGTTGAAACTACCAACTGAGAGACTAAACGAACAGTTTTATTCGCCAAGCCAACGAACAAATACACTCTAGTATGATAATCTAGTGATTGCAGCTTTTACGTTCAAACTTTCAAACAAAAAGATGCAAAGTTATTATAGTCTAGTACATACTGATGTCACTAAATGCTCACCTTACAATTCTGATGGACTGAACAAAACTCACAAATATATATCCCGCTTAATATCGTTTTCTTCTTGTGTAGCTATTACAAGTAAATTTAGCAGCTGCGAACTTTATTTCTCATTTTTCTAGAATGATCAAGTGGCTGCAAAAGCACATTATACTTTAAACTGAACCAATATATTGCTATTCTCAGTATAACCTCAAAAGTATTTTCCAACTTCAGTTATCAATGTTTAACAGAGTTATGTGCTGCTTTTAATGTCTTTACATCTGGTTATACCTCAGAACTTTCATCTGGTAGAATAAGAGGAAAGTCTACACTGTCGTTAGCGTTGTGAGTGACTGCCAACACAGGTTTTATTGAGAACAGTGAATGCTTGCCCAGTACTGAATGTTTTGTGCATCGTTTTAGGTCTCAACGTCCCACTTAACCAAAACCAAAACAGCCAACAAGTCTGTTATGCCTTTAATCTAAGTTTAAAAACTATGCACTCTTTTGCTCTCGTGTAATTTATTGGTGTGTTTATGCTAACCAACCTGTATTTCCCCTTTGATTTTAACAATTGTCTAACCAAATTTCGTTGTAAAGAAACAGTAAACCCTGCTTGGGACATGTTTCTCTGTAACATGACTACAGACAGGCATTAGTTTTACACTTGTCATTAAGAACTTCATTGCCTTTTCTGTAAACTTCTGGTTTGCTTCCTCTAATTTTCAAAACAACGTGATCAACGTTAAAAAAGACATCAGTACAATAAAGAGACCTTCATTCGTTAAACCTTAATAATTCGGCATAAGAAATGAGACGCATTGACAGATTACGCAAATTAATGAGTGTCATATCATTCTCAAAGAATGTGCACAAAGATTGAAATGTACTAGATTCAAGTATGTCTCTGTTTTCTACAGGTTTCGATCTAAGCCGTTTTGCGCCATCTTAAAGGTTTTGCACTATAGAATTGTTCATTGTATTCGGCAATCTGTGGATAGAATGCATACTTTTTACAGCTTAAGCAGACGATGTCACATCATTGGAAGCTTTGCAATCGTCAAGAAGAAATCTTAAAAATAATGCGACTGCCATAGCGCTCGCAGGCTTTGCTGATACTGCTCTAGAATCACAAAAGTCTTAAAATGTTTAACCTAACCACTTTATTTTATAACTTTGTTATCTGCTATAGAATGCATAATATAACCGGCCTACTGTGGTCTACTATGTTGCCCTGTTCATGCCTCCCCGACTCTGCCAACTTGTGTTCAAGACTGGACATTAGCTCAATACTTATTAACGATAAAATTGTGTGAAAATGTGCACGGATGCAAAATGAATACATATATACTTAATAACTTTTCCAACGCTACCCGTAGCCTTTTCACAATAACGTTAAAACTACACAACTAAATGAGGTGAACTTTTTAGGGCAATCAGAGTAATATATTAGACATTGTTTGATTTGAAGTTAGCAACAAAAATATTCTAAAAAGATTTTATTAATAATTTTATGCAACCTCTATTTTTCTAATTCGCAAATTTTGCCATAATTAAAATTTGTTAAAACGCGTAAAAAATGTTTTATTTGTAATCTTTAATTCCATTTGTATTCTTTATTTAATTAGGACATGTGCTTGAGTCAGAATAAGCGCATGTCGCACAACTGCCTATCTTGCTGCAAAAATGGTGAACATTCTACAAACGTTTTTACATTTTTTCATGTTTTATCAAGTGCGGTTAGTTAATTAGCATTTAGACGAATATAAAACATACTTATTTTTTAAATATATTGATTTTTTGTATTTGTTTCAACCTTAGAAACGTTAAAGTAAACCAGTGGACGTTAACTCGCTAGTTTGTATCAATTGAATTCATTTGCGAATTTGTATAACGTTGGGCGCATCATATAAATTACAAAATGTACAACTTGTAAAATCATTTTGTTTTCAATTTTGTACCTAACAATTTCTTTTATTTTTATTCAATTGCCCTGAACATTTAATTTCATTATCTAGTGTAGTTTTAAAGTTATAGCGAAAAAGCTGCTGGTAGCATTAGAAAAGTTGTTATGTGTACATGAACGTGGATGATCATTTTACAAAACGAATTTTCAAAGCTATCATGTTGAATGGCTAAGGATCTTTTTTCGAAAATACCATTTATCCCCTGCCTACGCGTACAACCTCTAGGTAAAATCTTAAAATCTGAAATATAATGCTTAAAATTGTCTGCGCTATCAAGCAATTTCGGCCAAAAGGACGAAGACATCCACTTCGGGACAACTGAAGAACACCGCAGTCTCCTCTATGTTATTCAAACACCTTGAAACAAGCCTTGGTAGCGGAACAATCCAGTTATTTTTGCCAGCAAAGGCTGATCGAATGCGTTTACTCCCTCTGTGTTTGGGATCCACCATCTTGAATTCAATCGTTTGATTTAAGAAACAACAGAACATGTTCCGAAACTTTGGCCAAAGGGTATTCTTGCTTTTATTTGAACTTTATTGGAAAAACCCTAACCTTAAATAACACAATAAACTAAATTATGTGAAAACCATTGATTTGAATAGATATTTAACTCATTACAATATTTTCACTTCAAAAACTGATTGATTAAGCAAATGGAACTATTCTCATATACCTGATTAACTTCATTACATAGTAAAAAGGCAAATCTTTGTAACTTCAACTACACATAACTAAATTATTGATGTTAAAGATGCAAGAAAACTTTGATTTTTCACAATAGTTTTAAGCTGAACATTAGCAAAATCCTAGTGGCAGATCTGTACATTATTTGTATCAAAAATTAAGGTGCACTCTGATTGTAGGGGTAGTCACTGCACAGATGGTACAATGTAGCAGTATTCTGACAAATGCTGTTTCATTTATTTTAAAAAAGGATACGAACTCTGGCAATGTTTTCAAGAGGGTATTTTCAGCAATATGGTCAGTTACAGTTATAATATGTAAATTGAATGGTTGTAGCTGTAATGTATTCAAATATTGTATGATATTCTGTTTACCTAAAAAAGGAACACTTAGCCTTAATATGGCTAGTATTAGTTATGAAGTCCATAGGCAGCATTTTCTTTCAACATCAATTTTGCTATATTTCAGACACTTACAAAGTCTTTCGAACACATCTAATCTTTTAACGGCTATACTGGTAACCGGCATAGCATTCCATAACCGCGGTGCAACTAATAAAAATCTACGACCACCGTACCTAACAGGTCTGCTTTTCAAAACAACTAGTTGTTTAGAGTTGTTTTTGGGAGATCAAATTTCTTGAATAAGAGTTCTAGTATGTCTTTAACATAAATCGGTGATTGGTCATGTAAAGCTTTGTTCATGTGAACTAAATTCTTAAAGTCAATTCTGTTAGTAACTGGTATCCAATGCAATTATTTTAAGACCGGTGTAATGTGATTATAACGCGACGTTCTCGTTATGATTCGAGATGCAGTGTCCTGGAGATGTTGAAGTCTATTCAACGTGGTTTTTGGAACACCATGCAAGAGCACACTGCAATAATCCAGGCGTAACGTGATGAGAAAATCTTCCAGCAATTTTGAAGCATCTGTATTTAGATACTTCCTGATGTGGCATTTTTGACAGAATTATCCGTATCCTGACCTACAAGCTGATTTAATATCTTTATCCGTGCTCATTTTGCATCGAATTTGAACATGTTGTTCATCCGGGATACAATTTCGACTGAATAGTTTCAAACACAGCGTAAAGCTTCCTTCTGAGAAGCCGTATTTTTTGGTTTAAAAGACAAATTAAGCTGTCTATCGTTAGATAAAAAGGTGATTTAGTCAACGTTTCTTGCAAATTGCAACCTGGTTTAGTGTACATTGTGAAACACCTTGTTTCAGTTGCACCGATTTTGCAAATGTACTGTCTATGGTCACATTTTGGTATAGACCACTCACATATTTAGTTACCAATTTGAGTGGTTTGCCTGCGATACCAAAGTGGTTTTGGAGGCGGTGTAATGGTGTTTTGTGATCGATGGTATCGAAGGCAGCTTATAGGTCGAGTATAAGCAACATTGTAACATCATTTTGGTCGAGGGGAATGGAAATATCATCTTTAACTTACATTTGGGACAGGTTTAAAGTTCTTCAGAACATTTGCATCTAGATCCAACTTTTTGGTGAGCAGTCTGATCAGCGAACTTTTGAAGAAGTTTAGTATATGTACTTTTTCTAATGAGTTTTTTTATTTTCTTTCATGCGAGGCGGTAGCAGTTCTTCTTAACAATATTTAAAAAGCCATGTTGAATTGGGTCAAGTTCACAGGATATATTTGGAGATTTTGAAATAACTTTTTTCACTTCATCCTGTGGGGCAGGAAACATTCAATAAGTTTATCTACTTGCGTGCTCATTTCTTCAGTGGTAACCACACCGGTTTGTATTTCTGTCTCTGAGTTTATTTTATTTCTTATTCCATCAATATTATCGATGAAAAAGTCTCTGAAATTTTTTGCGAGGACCTTTGAAGAGGAAGCTGTTGACAGAAAGGCCTCCTCGTTTTTGCCAAGAAGATGTTTGGTCATGTATATCAGCGGTTTGGCCCTTGAACTTCTTAAGATATCAATTTAGTAAGATTTATTTATTTCCCCATTAATATCTGTTAAAACAATGTGTAATATGATTGCAAGAGTTGACCACTTGTACTTCTTTTAGGATACAATGTGCTAAAAAAACAAAAATAATATCAAACAGGGAATGCCACGTACCAAAAACGCAGCCTCCCCAAAACGAACCCCACAGCACCCAGAAGTGCACACCTGGGTTTAGAACGAATAACAATCCCTGAAGGATGACAATATAACAACATTGATTGAATGTACGGGGAGACTTTTTACGGCCGCCACTATGTGCTAAGTAATGTTCAATGTAAAAATACCTAAAATGATGCAAACACTGTCTTTTTTTAATCAGATGGGTACTCGGACTAAAGAGTACTGAACAGGTGCAGACACATTTTTTCCAATATCATTTCTGGAAAGAGGATGATGACCCAAATGTAAAATGCACTATTTCAGTACAGATTGATCTTGTAGAGCCACTAGTTTGCTATGCTAACTGGATAGCTATTCTAGCTTGAAAAATAATATGACTGTTGCTGGATTTAAAACTAAAGCACTGAAGTGCCTTGGTCAGTGACCGTAAACCATTGAGCTAAAAATGCTGAAAGTCTGTTGTAGTGAAACCATTGTATTTTGAAATTAGTATTTTCACATTCAATGATAGGACATAAATCTTGGTCTCTATTTTGAATATGAAAATGGATGAACTTTTGTAAAATTGTAATTCAGAGTCAAATCAAATCATACAACTAATTAGGTGTAGGATTTTCCTGAAGTTGCTTTGAAACTTAGTTCTAATTGGACCACTTAAAATTAGCTATTTGTTGGTAACTTTTCATAGAAACTTTAAAGATAAACTTGAAAAATCATAATACTAAATGCATTTAATCAGCATGGCGAAATTAATGCTACTTCGTTTTATCGGGATTAAAACAAACATTTTGGAAAAAACAATGATAGCAGTGCAATTAAATGAGCTTAAAAACGAGTACTTAAGCATTTTTCACATCACATGTACTTTTTTACAAGCAAACATCAACCTGATACAAATCTGTGAAATCTTATATGTATAGTTAATGCTGATTCTGTTTCAGGTATCATTGTCCCCAGACAAAACATGCATCGGAAATTCAATAAGAAAAGACGGTAATGCATATACAAAACGCTTTCGTATTTTGTGGTACAACATTCCGCGATTCTTGCAATTTAGAACTGATGCGATGTACAGTGGATTTGACGAATGTGCAAGCAAGAATTGCTTGCTTACATACATCAACAGTGATGCACCTATGTGCACAGCAGTTATATTTATAAACACACGTTTACCAAAGACCGTTCCTTTTAAGCGACCAAATGGTCAAATTTGGATTCTTTCAGAATATGCGCCGACAATCATGACTAACATTAATTCTGAGTTATGGGATACTGCAAACGTTTTTAACTGGACATTGTCTTATGAAACTCGGTTTGCAGACATTCATTTACCATATGGTAAGATAAATAAACGAACTACAACAAGCCACAGGCAGTTTTATGAAATTGCAAAAAACAAAAGTAAAACTGCCTTAATCATAATATCTCAATGCAATACACCAGCTAAAAGGCAAATTTATCTTAACGAACTGAAGAAATACATTGATATTGATATATTTGGGCATTGTGGAAAGATATGGAACTGTGGCAAACGAGATTTGCATGACGACTGCTTTGATATTTTAAATCAATATAAATTTTTCTTGTCATTTGAAGATTCATTTTGCAGCGAGTATTTTACGGAAAAAGTGTTCGAAAACTTTAATTATGACACGATCTTAGTAATACGGGGTGGTCTTAAAGGACAAATCAAGCAAGTAATGCCAGCAGGGACTTTCATTGCTGTGGAAGACTTTCAAAATGCAAAAGAACTCGGGCAGTTCTTGAGTTCAATGACATTAGAAAATTATGTCAACATGTTAGAAATGAAAAGTCTTTACGAATCGGAGGCATACGCATATGTGTTTCGCAGTGCCATGTGCGATATTTGTAATAGATTGAATAGTGTAGACGAACTCAGAAGTACAAAATATAACATTAATTACATTCAAAATTATTCTTCATCTTGTATCCTTCCTGATGACCTAATTATACATTAATCAGTGTGAGGTTTTAGCTTTGTATACAGGTATTATCTTTTAATGTTCGTTATTTTGGAGGTTAAATATTTTTTACGGCCCGTTATCTGTTCTTTGTAATAAATATAATTTTTTTATTATAGTTATTGTCACGAAGTTGACAGACGGGCTCCAGTCCTCAATATAGAGATAGTGAAAGCAACATTTGAATTATTGAGTACATTGCTCGTTCCTTCTTATAAAGGGCATTTTTTTAAATATTGAGTTTCGTTTCTTTTCATGTATTTTTCAGTAAATTTGGTTTAGTACTAAGAAAGTTATAATTTTGCATTTTGGTTGTTGTATAACAATTTTACTGTGACCTCTATGAAATATGAGACTATTATGCAATTGCAATATGTTATAAAGATTCTACTGTAGCTTGATCAAGGTAAATTAATTTATATATTTTTTTAATTTCATTTCGTAAATTGTTTAAGTAAGTAGATTCAATTTCAGCAAAAAATAAATTGTAAGTTATTTTGTTTCAAAGCCATAAATTGGTATGTATGTTTTCATGAAAAAGGGAAAACTACACATCAATTTGATTGTCATTGCAAGCACTTGCATTTTAAAGTATAAATTAAAAAGATATTGCTTTGTGGGAGATAAAACATGTAAAATCATCAAAACAAAAATAATATCAAACAGGGAATGCCACGTACCAAACACGCAGCCTCCCCAAAACGAGCCCCACAGCACCCAGAAGTGCACACCACCAACACACACACACACACACACACGCACACACACACGACACACACACACAATCATGTACACACACACATATACACTACCAACACACACTAGCATACAAAGCAAACACACGAGGACAAAACGAACAATTAAAGGAACACAAGTTCAATTGACGACATATACAATATTTGAGGAAGCAAAATGCAAAAATCTTGTAGACTACATGTATATCTTAATGAAGGTTGTAAAGCCGGAAGACTCTTCAAATACTGTGAAATAAGTCTTAAATATACATTAAAAGTTTTTTTTCAAAAGTATTATCATGCCATGAGATAACTACTTAAAAAAAACATATGGTGTTCTATATGGAACATTTATGTGTTAAACAAATTTAAATGAGAATAGATATGTTATATATTGTTGGAAATATTGGATGAGAAAGTTACATTTACACTGGATATTTTGGATTAGCTTTGATTTTGTGAGGATACAATGTATATAACTGTGTTACTAGTGGTGGTTTTTTAATGTTCATGATGTAAACACGTATTGCAATGCCTCTAAGTAAACATGTGTGTTTGTCTAACAGGATAGATATCACTTTGACATGCTTCCTTCACTAAGGAAATAATAAGCACTGCTTAATATTTAAGAAATAATATATGGCTTGGAATGCTTTATCGAAATTGAAGCATTCCCCGGAGGTGATGTGTCTGGCGGAATAATTCACGAGGGCGAAGCCCGAGTGAATTATTACGCAGGCACATTACCGACGGGAAATGCTTCAATTTCGATAAAGCACTCCAAGACATAGATTATTTCGATTCTTAGAAGCCGATTTTTTGAAAACTATCGTAACTACTACGGACCTTTTTTCAGTTCGGCGATAATGTGTAAAACAGCATAAGTAGTAGCTGTTTGAATTCACTCCCCTATTCGGGCAACCATTCAATATATCAAACATAACTATATTATACAAACTTATTTTAGTTTAATCATCTAATACATAAAATATAAAAAGAAATACCTGACTGACATTATGCAGAAGACGTCAGATTTAGAACCTAACAAAGCAGCCAATCGATTTAAATGCGTACCGTTAATTTGAACTGTACAACGTTTTAACGTGGAGTAATGACGTCAGTGTGATGACGTAAACGTTTTCATTCATAGTTTTGTCTCCCGGAATCAAAACATTGTATGACTGTTACTCCTGAATTTCTTGGCCGTTTTCAAGGAAAACAAGGTGAGGGTATTCTAAGGCTTACTTGACGCAATCAAAAATAATATTTAGGTTCTTAAACAAATCTTTTTCATGCGACTGATGTATTTATACTGATATTATTTCCATTTCTATATTCTATTTTTGCGTGGGAGTAAATTAGAAAAGTCGGAAGGAGCTACTTCCATGTCCGAAACTCCGCCTACTTTTCCGAGTGCTTTAATCATATTAATGCACTCGAATTGACTATAGAAATATACCGTAGGCATATTAGAATTCATGATAAGATGAATTGATGAAGACACAAACAGACGACGGATAATGGGTAGTCACAATACCTCACAAGGACAATATGGAAGGCCATTCAAAGAGGTAAACGCTGTCAAATAAAGTTACCACTTATAGCACCTTTGAATGTTACTGTTGTGTACCTATATATCAATAAATTTTACTGTATACTATTTGTACACTCAACCGGTTTAGAAACATAAAAGTGGAAAAAATAATTATTTTATCAGTGTTATCGTGTTTCAAATTTATGAAAGCATAACAGGAATTTCACTTTTAGAAATGGTACGAATTTTCAGGGAACGCAAAAACGGTTCAGGTTATGAAAATTATTGTTACCGAATATCCATGGAGTCATAAATCTAGAGTGGATTGCGAAAAGAAATTGTGCTTTTTATAGCGTCACAAGAAAGAGCATCAAACTTTAAGAATATGTATAAATAGGATCTCTTTACATTCAAAGTACAAACCTACATTCAACGGAAAAGTGTTGCGTTTTTCAAAACAAAAATGGCTGATATTTAATGACATCACAATTTCTTTTGATAAATGACGTCACGTTGTAAACAAAATTTGATGCCGAAGTTTATAGGCAGTGCAGCGTTATAATTAAGTTATCGTATCGTCCAGGAGTCTACACTTTCCAATGCTTTGCGCCCTTCGAGCTATCGTCCGTATAAAATTGAATTCTTGTAAAAGTGTCAATAATTCACCGCAAAAAATTACTTAAATAGAAATAAAAACAATAGCGTCATTCAAATAAAAATGTTGAACAGGCGAAATCTTTGCGTTTCTAAATCGGTTAAGTGTAATCTTCTATGAAGCCCGCCTATCATGCAAATAAACAACAGTCATGACAAATTTGTGTTTTATAAATAAAGGAAACAAGACATGTAATAAAAGTGTTGCATATTATTTTGGGAGGATATCATTCTTATAATTACGATGTGCGTAACTAATGTACCGGTCCGCATTTTGGCCTGTGTCCCTTCCTCTCAAAGTAGAGTAACACCCTGCAAATTACAAAATTTGCATCACTTTAAAAATTATAATGGCACGTGGCCTTGATGGAAATACAGTAGAACCATGTTGCCATGTACTGCAATTAAACAAGATCATATAATGTGCAGTAGAATAGTCCGAAACCGCTGTGAAAAAATATTTACTTGAATAATTGTGATAACACAAGAATCTTCTACGGAATAACAGAAATATATGTCATAGCTAACAGAAAGTACAAAACGACTTATACTTTTAAAACTTTTCATAATCGTATAAGGCTAATACAAAATAATGAGGGTTTGGTATAATATAATACCAACCCAAAATTTTGGCTGTGACAACGAATGAGAGAAGAAGGAGCATGAATAATGAGTGAAGTGAAGAATGGTTGAGGGTTCTTTTGGAATATAAGTATATTATATAGAAAAGTATGTACTGTAGATCATTAAGCGAAACAACAAAACAACAACAAAAACAAAAAAAGAGTGAAAGTATGATTTCACAGAAAAAAGACGAGTGAATAAGATGCTTCTTTCTTAGATTACAGCATAATTATGTATTTAACAAATTATGAATATATAACTAACAAAAGAAGTGTATGCATATATGAGGAAAAATACAAAATATGCAAACAAAATAATGAAAGAAATTTAAAACATTTTACAAAAAGAGTATTACGGTAAAATTTTCTATAATGAATTTTCAAACTTTCTATATATCACATTTTGTAAAGCAAGCCTTGAAATAAGTCAACTGGTATATTATTATATACATTATATACATTAATTACTTAGTTGTCTTTTTGTAAATAACCTTTTACTCCTATTTTCGACTGCGCGCTTTTTCTACAAAATATACTCTCTTCTACTGCTATATATCACAGAAAGCCACAGAGGTTCAAACACCATTGTACACTTTGAACACGTGTCTGGTCTGAAAGCTACCACAATTATCTTTTGGCTAAATATATATGGGCATTTTTACACAAATTGGCTAAATAATCATATTCTTTGGACAAAACTGACTACTTATTGCAGTCAGGTAAAACAAAACTCACTAGATTTTTAAACTTTGTTAGGTACCAGTATTCATGGGAATCATACTGGGTTCTTGGTAAGTTCATCAGGGTATAAATCCAACAAACGGATAGGACTATAATCATTTAAATAAAACAAAACAACCATTTTTTACCTGATTTCTCCTTTTTACCTAATGTTCCTCTGCATGCAGACTTATAGTTTTTACTTGCTAGCAGTACTTCAACAATGGTGCAAGTGATTTTTGTTCTTTTGAAGCATTATTATGGAAACTGAAGACATATATAATACAGCGCATGAAATAAGACATCTTTGTAACATGTTTGCATATATATCACTGGCATTGCCTTTGACTTTCTGTATGGTACATGTACATGTAATTTGAAATTATACTGTGAGGAATAAGAAATGTTGATTTCCATTGTATGATGTCACAGTCAACATACATACAAATGCATTGTTCAAGCCTCCACTTTCAAAGACCTTTACTAAATGTGAAATGTATGTTGGTGCGTGTCATAACATTATATACATTTGTCATTTCATTGTGGAAAAATATAAATATACATACATATTCTACCGGGGCCAATAACGGAGATGTTGTTCTGAGTGGCGAAGACAGTCTATTTCTAATAATAAATCGTGTTCATATTCGCCCTTAACTAAAAGTGTAAACGTGCATTATTCATAACTCGAGTAAATACAAAATGTATTTCAATTCTAGTTCATACTTTATCAACTTATTCAATTTTCATAATCACGGTGGGATATCACGTAAATTTCATGGTAGCTGCAACGGTCAAAATGGCCGCTTAATCTCGTTGCCTCAGTAGGATTTTGTCATGTATTTATATATTTTCACGCTGCATTGTCCCACGACACCCATACCAACTTATACAGACTGTTCTGCCGATTACTTTGATATCCTTACCATCGACTTCGCTTCTATAGTTTTCTCAAACACTTAAGGATGTACTGAACTGAAAAGTGGAATTTTTATAATATTTAACTTTTTTTGTAACATTGTTATTTTGAGAGTTGGATGTATGGGCAATACAAAAAACACAAAAAAATGATATGTTGCTGCGCTTTATTTTTTGCTAGATTCATTTATGAAAGCCTTGTGATATGCAAACAGTTTTCTTATTTAAGCACATGGGAAAAGTAAGTTTTCATGCAAATTACCAATATTTGAAAGATGATATGCTAATTCATTTTTTCTTTATGGTTAAAATCACATTCTGAGTTTATTTTATCCAGATATTTAGAAGTTCATATTATATTTTGTAATTAAACCCCAAAAAGAGACCTTATTTTGCCCGGATGAGAACCCGTATTTGTCAGGTCTAAGAACAGACAGTTTCAAAACATTAAAATAAAAAAAAACCACATATTTATAATATTTAACTTTTCTTTAAACTTCTTCAGATGATGGAGTTCACTATCAGCTATCAATATTTGAGAAGAAAAGTATAGGTCGCTGATCAAAATTTTGAGTTTTTCTTGTTTGAATTACCTCCCTTGTCTAAAAAAGTGTTAAAAAATGAATATGTATTTATTTAATTTTCAAACATATCTTCAAATGCAATAAAAGTATTCCAAATTGTTCTACATATTTTCAAAAGAAAATGATACTATTAAGTTTCAAAATTAAAATGTATAAATGGTTGCCATGGCAACAAAAAAAGAAAAAAACATGAGAAGATTGCTTGTCTTCCACAGAAACAGCTTCTAAATTCATTTTAAATTGCAGTAATTGAGCACAAAATTTAGCAAAATCCTTGATAAACAATTATTCATGTGCTAATAATGATTATCTATTATTTTGGACCAATAACTTAGCAAAAGGATTAACATCAAGTAATACTGCTCTATTTTAGTTCCATGACATCAGTTGAAAAGATTGAAGCTGAAAATGAATGCAAATTTCAATGTCTATTATGTTATGTTTACACCTGACTTTTAAAAAAATGATTTGTTTCATCTTTAAGCAACAATAAAGTATACACAAGTTTTAACACGTTAAAGTGAAAACAATATGTAATATATGTGGCCATGAAAACTCTGAATAGTTTCATCACAATAGTCATTGCATACAAATACAATTTCTGGTACTGACACTGTCATTTAGAACAGATGTGTTTCTAAAATCATGGCAGTAGTTTGAAGTTCCTTTGCAGAACTTTGGCTGGTTATGAAAGGTACAGAATATCCACAACTCCATGAACTCTCCTACTCTTTTCAAGACTGCTGTAAAGTAGAAGCAATATCTTGTAAGCATTGTTCCCATCACACCTGAAAAGTTTTTTTTAAATGAATGCCATATTGGCACTTTCTGGTTTTATATATGACATACTTTTAATATATGACTTTAATTTAATGCACTTGGGACATTTACAGAATATTCCAAACTCCAAAAGTTAACAAAAATGTAAGCCTGGCTTTACTTTTAGTAATTATATATAAAACATCAAATTCAGAGTAGAGTTGTGTAACTTTTACTCCCTGTCAACTCAGTAAGCTTGACATATGGTACTTTACTGATGTAATATTTAGTTAAAATGCAAATAATGATAAATAATTATTTAGATTACCTTCTACAGATCAGGTTGAAGAAACTTCTGTGTGTCTAGCTTCCATGTGGCTTTAAATCTGTACTGCAGATCTAGGTATTGCACATGCATGCTATTCATGGCCCTTTACATGTCAAATGACAGTTTTTCATTTTTTCCTGTAAAAAATGTCCATATGCGGTTACAGTTTGTCCTGGAAATGATCATGAATAATGGATGAAAGATGTTACATCTCTTTGTTTATCTCCTAAATTTCAACATTGTACATCTTTTTTTCAATCAAAAAATAATAAAGGGATCCTGCAACCATGCCATTTTATAATAAACAGTTTATGAACCTTTATTATTTTGACATTTCTAAAATAAATTATGAAACTACCTTGTAAATATACAGACTGAAAACAAATAATATGAACAAGCAATATCTGAGTGCAATCAGTTTTTGTTGGTCTACATACTTGAGATATGTAAGTACCATAGTACAATAGATGAAAACATCTACTTAGAGAAAAGTGAAATGTTACATTTTTTTTGTAAATACTGCAGTACATCTTGGAATGTTTACAAAATAGAACATTGTCACATCCATTTTCTTGAAATATGTACAATTTATGCAGAAATATCTCTTACCTTGTGTCACACCATGCAATTTAATACACTGGAACATCCTTGGAGTCTTAGGGAGGGTCAGCCTGTAAGTTAATTGATACAGAAAAATCAAACAGTGTAATATAATGATGCATGTACATGCTTTTGTGTAAATGACACTAGGTTAATTACATACAATATTAAGTCAGTGAACATTCAGTATTTGACAATTGATTAGATCATTATGATTCATCATTATAATCATCACTTGAATTGAACTTATTATACACATACAGAATACAGTTTCTAATGCATACCTTGGGCTGGGTATGGTTAAATATCTGCTTGGCATAATCAAAACAATACTAGAGCATAACATCCTGGCTGCATTGAGCTTGCACTGAAAATAATAGTGTAATAATATGCTGATTATCTCAAAGAAAACAGTTTAAACTTTGAAAACACAGAAGATATGAAGCACATAAATGTTTAAATTTTGCACTTGGAACTATTACTCATGTCACATTATCTTTGATTTTAATATATCTACAGGTACAGTAGATACAGTATACATTTTCTATGCCATAGACATGTGTCAGCAGTATTGTACACTATCCATAATGCTTGTAGAAGCAGTCAAACAGAAAGTCATGTATGAAACATTAAAGATACAGTGACTACTCATATCCAAAAAATTGAATAAATTGTTTTTCCAACCGTGACACACATCTGAAATGCACATGATACAATGTATTTATAATAAAAATCTTGCACTAACTTGACCTCTTGTCAGGAAATAATTCAGTTATCAGGGATTATAGATCTATGAAAAAAGTCATGTCTGCATCAGAAACTGAGCCTGGATTTTTCAGAATTTTTAAACAATGCCACAATTCACTACAACCTTCCCCCACCCACACCCAGTCAGTTTTCAAGATACAAAATTCATTTATTTTAAAACACATTATGTACTCAGTCTGGTGGAGCTCTTTAAATAAAAATGTGAATTCTTGCTGCACTTGACTGAAACCACCATTAGATAGTATGCAGCTTGTATGATTTGTTTGTAAACAGACTAACTCAGAACTAACTTCTACTTTCGGTTTGAAATTTTCTGCAAATTGTATGGGTTGTATGTGCATACTGAGCAACACACTAGTGCACAAACTTGAACACAGAAACAAGAACTCACCTTGTGAAATTTCATTCCCGATTGAGCCGAACAGACGAAGAAATAATCCAAAACCATCACAAAATATTTCACTTATTTGACGTATGCAGTCACTTGGCGGATATCGATTTATTATCGGCCTTTATTTCTAAATTTAGAAGCAAAACATGTCTTCACAAGCCTAAATTGGATAGTCTAAAATATATTAGACATAAAGAGCAACTTTTATGTAAAACATTATAGTATTTCAGCTCATATAAAAGAAAAAACAGTGTTTAAACACATGTAGACGATCTTTTCAAGCGTTTCACCGATTATGATTATGACGTCATTTGGACGAAAAGTTGCTTGGCGCTTCACCTTAAAAAAGGATTAACACAAAACACAACAACGTAAATGCATGGGAAACAATTTATTTTTATAACAAACATATATAAAATGTTTATTTCATGTTAAAAATGTAAATAATTTATTGACTAAACGTTCACGATATTACGACATATACATGATTTCAAGAGTTACCTCCCGTTATTCAGACCGGCTTACGGCCTAATATCTCAGTTCAGTACATCCTTAAAAATTCCGCCGTTTAACTACATGTCAACCTAAATAGTATGTGGTACATTCCACGGACGAACCTTAAAATGCGCAAAATCGCCTAAAGTATATGTTATTCCTAGATAATTTTGTTACAGAAATACATATTTTTTCGACACATTTTCAATGTGCACTTGATTAAAAGATTATAGCTTTAAAAACAGAACGGGGATGTCTTTTAGAAACTTATAGCACCAACGGACTTCATAGATTCCACGTACTGATCTAACAGACAGGATAGATTCCACGTTTCAAAACGAAAAGAAGTTGAGATTCTGAAAAGAACCTTTTGATTGGAAGATTACACATAGAGAAGAAAGTGTAGATATTGTAAACTATATCCCGTTCCGTAAAATCACCTTAAGTCGGGCCCTTAAGGGTGTTTCTCTTGGTGCTCTGCCTTCTGCAAAGGCATTGAGTACATACGTTTTTTGGTTCTCAAGGTTTGCTTTTTATATATTTATACACGAGCATTTTTGTGTTTTACATACCATGCCTTTTGTTTCCATTGCGTGTGTTAGAGATTCACCTAGCAGGGATTACTTTTATTTACACTGTCCTGTGACTTTGGAACATGGTGGGGGTAAGAGTGAGGTTGGGTGCGCACCATAAACCGGTTTAAGCTCCCCAGTGGTGTTTTTGCCACTGACCGTTCCAAGGCGGTGCCCCACTGTGTTCCTTTAATTGTTCGTTTTGTCCTCGTGTGTTTGCTTTGTATGCTAGTGTGTGTTGGTAGTGTATATGTGTGTGTGTACATGATTGTGTGTGTGTGTCGTGTGTGTGTGTGTGTGTGTGTGTTGGTGGTGTGCACTTCTGGGTGATGTGGGGCTCGTTTTGGGGAGGCTGCGTTTTTGGTACGTGGCATTCCCTGTTTGATATTATTTTTGTTTTTTTGTTGTATTACGTATTATAACATTGAATGATTGACCCAGTGCAGTTTTTGATTATGGCCAGTGTAATTGCTTAATAATGGCTTATCTGAATTCCTTCCTCTGTACACAGTCTCAATGCTGAATAACTGCCAATATTCAATGAAAGATATAGTAAACTTATGCGAACATGGCCTCTATTATGACATAGAGCACCAAGTTGAACCAAGTGAGAGCAGTAGATTAATGAAACAAAGGTCATATGAGTGGTTTTCTTTACGTAAAGAGGCTAAGGTAACTGGAAGTACTTTATTCCAAGCAGTTGGTTGTGACAGTCTAAAGAAACAGAAGAATCACTTGAAAAAAGATCATATGTAGCGTTCCTGATACAGATCTACCAGAAACAGATAAAAAGCAATGGAAAATGGTACAAAGAATGAGATAAATGCAGTAGCTACAGTTGTTGGGAGAGTGCTGCCTTTTTTGGGGCCTGATCTTATATTTTGTGATGCAGGATGCATTAAAATCAAATGTGAAAACAACGGCGTTTTTGTGGTTGTTTCACCAGATGGTAGCTTGAGGAAGGATAACTCACTGAACTCTACGTGTGTTGCTATAGAGATTAAGTGTCCAGTTAACAGAATTCACGTTGAATTTCCTTCGAGATATTTACTCCAGCGTCTTTCAGAAATAGAAGCTCTTAAAACTGATTACCTTCTATATATTTGATGGACTAAAGATGAGACATTACTTTTCAAAGTAGAAAGAAATGCGGAACTATTTGATAAATCATTGAAAATAGCCATTTCCCTTTATGGAGAAGGAAAACCGAAGAGACATGCAAAATTAAGTGAGGAGCAGATACTTTTAAGAGAAGAAATCAAAAGTGACAGTAAGAAGATAAAAGTAATCGGACGATTCAGGTCGTGCACTGCTGCACATGAAGATAATACGTTAAGAACTGATATGATGTCTACAAGTGAGGCAGAATAGCTTCTTACATCTGCTAGAAATCGCTACGAACAACATTACCAGCTAAAAAGATAACGTGCAACAGAAGCAGTTGTCTTTGTTGTAACCGACCTGAACAGAAGTTGGGAAACGGTCCAAATACGTTGTTTAACTGTTGCCTCGTTTCCATAAGGATACAGCTTGACAACCGAATCCATGAGAAAAATAGCAGAAAGTGTTCACACAAGTTGTCACAAACACGGAATTCATCATTTCATGGGCAGTGGCATTTGCTTGTTGTGCGCTCCAATTAAAACAAACCTTTGACTGTTTACCAGTTACAAAATGATGTCTGTAAGAGGCCGAAAAAATGACAAAGGGTGCAATTGTAGCAACACTGTGAGATCTGAATAAGAATCCTTATTGGAGGATTTTCCGTATGAACAATATGGAGCATGACAATACAAGTTACGCAGATATCAGAACAGAAACAATACAACTGAGAAGAGTAATCTTTGCAACAAATGGTGGTATCACCACAATATTTTCATAGAAAAACTGTTTCCTTTAAAATTCCAGAAGAAGTGATAGACACCGTAGAACAACTTTCTCTGGCAGATGCTGTCTGAAATAGCAGCGAAAGTTGTGTCGAAATACTCAAAGAACGATCTTAATATTATTTTTGCAGAGTACTTGTGGGACGACCGGTATAATGAATGGATGGCTGCTATAAAAGATGTATCTGTAAATGACTCCGAGAACAAAATGTTCTATAAATTCGAGTATATCAAACGTTGTTAGATGGATGTTAAATGTATAGACTCCACTCACCTATAAACATTAACATGGAGAAAAAGTTGCAAAGGTGGCGTGATGGCTTATCGAACAATGCCTGGTTGAAGGTAGAGAAAGCAAAGAACACATTTCTGACGTCCATAATGGGGGAGGAAATTACTGACCCTATGTCGGTTTAGATGGTTTATACCCATTTGTCTGAGTCTGTTGAGTCAGAGATGATAAAAAACATGAGGATGACTTAAGTGCATATCTTTGCCGGGACGTACGCAACTAGTGGTACTCAGAAGATAAAAGCGATATCCCTGCAGCAAACATAATTTATCTTCGGTAATCTCTTTGGCGCCGATTATTGGATAAAGTCAATTTCGGTAGATATCCACCTCCGATAATGTATGTAGGCGGACGGCCAACACAGTTGTGGGAAGGCATTCAGTTGATGTAACGTCGATGCTAAAACCTACGTATACGCACTATGCCATGATTGAACATATAACGTTCGTGCCTTCAGTAGCATGATAGGCGAGACGTTCTTCTCTGAACTAACGTCGAATGATAAGCAAGGACAAGGGGCAGTGACATGTAAAGCGTCCGGGCAGTTTATTGGTAATACAATCGAGCAGCTGCACATACGCTTAGACCCAGACAGGTAACAATTGTAACAGTCAATGTAATTCGTTAAGTCGTAGACATATCAGAAGAATGACAAATTTCTTAAACACCAAGACTATAGTATTTTTCGCCTTTAAATAATTTTGAAATATTTTGAAGGCGGAGTCACTCAATGTCACTCTGCGTATAAGAAGATAATGTCTAAATCATAATGATCTGTAAAGGACTTTATACATTATTGTACAGCACCATTGAGCATATCTTTTATTTTTAACTTCAACTGAAACGTCCGCGTAACACTTTGGTGTAAAGCCACAATCAACTGCGGAGCATATAATTTTGCAGTATATTTTTATTTATCATTTTCAGAAATTTATCACACTGTACAAGCAGGAGAACTGTATACGATTTGGTTTACGAGACATCTGATCAATGCCAATCCAACGAAATGTCATGCAGCATATACATGGGAGAAACAGAGACATTGCCACGCAATATTAAAGCAAGGTATACTTCCTGCTCATGTAGACAGCGGAAATTAAAAAACAATTTTTGTCTAAATTCTTATTTCATTTACTTGCTTAAAGAACCAAGCTACGATCCACCCACTTACAGCGATGAGAACACTGTTGATGTTCATTATGACTGACATTATTTGGTGCTATGGTACTCAGGTGAGCGATATGGTGTCAACATGCAATATTATTTGGAGATATATATTTTTAACCGGTTATTCATTAAATAGTTGATTTGATTTGTCTTGCATCTGAACTACATCTGAATTGATCGTGTAATTGTTATCGTACATTTTAACGTTAATTGTTTTATATGTTAAACAATAATGCATTTTAGTGTATATTCTGATCTTATTACAGAGACCTTCCTTTTTATTCAGAGACACGAGGAAGACTGTTAGGACGAAAGAAGGCTGGGACTGTTTCAACAGATCGTTTTTCTGTTCAAAAGTGGACCCTTGGTGTTAGGTGGGAGAAGGCTAGGTGCAACTTTGCACAACAGCTCATACAAAGCTAATGGGAATAAATGCAGACTGAACTATGAAAATCAACAAAAATGAGCGACTCATTTGTTTGCTTTCAATCTGTTACATGTACGGTACAGAACTAAATAATTTTACGTTTAAGAAGTTTGAACATTCATATATTTACTGAAATAGTTGTTAAGGCATATTAAACAGTTCCGTTACATCTAAGTAAAAAGGTGGCTGAAATATTTTGGATTTATCAGTTCTTATGTACTGTTCCAATCATGGTAATCTCAAACTATTCTAGTATTACATGAAATCTTGGTTACGTTCATTACTAAAAAAATGTTAATCTTTATAAAATTACCATTCACCATTATCCTAACAATAACCATTACCATCGTGTACGAATATAAGACTAATACAATATTGAACGTAAATACCATCATTATAATCATTATGAAAATATTCGTCTTTGCAATTGAATTCATCAATAATCAGTTTTATCATAATCGTCGTTTTCATGATAGTCATGTTTTATCAGTATGAGTGGTTATCATAAAAATAAAACAAGTAACGCCGCGAATACCAGGTTTTTAATGTGCCAGTAGAAAATCTTCAATAAAAAAACAACCAGTGACCTTCACCAACAAAAATAGCCAATGATATAACAAAAAAATGAGAATTAAAAAAACAGTGACATTTTAGTTACCCTAGTTACCCAAAATGCAGCCCCAAGCTTTCTTTCCACCCAAGCTTTCCATTGTAGTTCGTCACTCCTAACTCGAGTTATAGAGCGGAGACCATTCTTGTAGTTTTAGTAACAGTGACTTTGGCCCTAGTGCCACCAAAGGCTATACCAAGCTTCTTCTCTATGCAAGCTAACAATACACTAAGTTTAATTGTAATTGACCACTCCTTACTCTAGTCATTGAGCGAAAACCATATTTCTAATTTTAATTACAGTGACCTTGACCTTGAGCCTAGTGACCCTGGAAAAATTGCAGGCTTCCTCTCCACGCAAGCTACCTACACACCAAGTTTCATTACAATAGGTTACTCAGCTAAAGTTATTGAGCGGAGAATAAACTATGTTTGACGACCGCACGCCCGCCATACGACATCGCCATCGCCATTTTTATAACCAGGTTTTAAGAAAAAGCCTGGTTATCAATAATCTTCACCATCATGTGTATCATCAGCTATATCATCATTGTCACACTATCAATTTTCATCACCATAACGATCTGCACCACCACGATCCTCAACAGTACCAGTTTCACCGCATGACAGAAATTGGAGGTCAAGAACTTCAATTTCTAGATCCAGATGACTGTGTTTTACAGGGTACAGTAGTCGGAACGTAACAGTTGTCAAAATTTGCGAATATCGTGCGTATAGCGTGCGTATAACGTGCGTGTAACGTGCGTATAACGTGCGTGCACTCATCGTGTATTTAGTCAATCGTATATCGTGTATCATATCGTATCATTCATCGTGCAACGTGCACCATATACTATACACGATACACGATATACGATTCCCGATAATTCATACGGAATACGTACGATTCGATGGTGTATTCCGTAGTGAATCGTTTTACTACGCGTGTACATCTCCGCAAAAAAAGTGCTGATTTCATATTATATGTTTTAGTGTAGTTGCGGGCGAGAAAGACTTCCGGGACAGGACGAAAAAAAAAAAAAATAATAATAATATCAAACAGGGAATACCACGTACCAAAAACGCAGCCTCCCCAAAACGAGCCCCACAGCACCCAGAAGTGCACACCACCAACACACACACGCACACACACACGACACACACACACAATCATGTACACACACACATATACACTACCAACACACACTAGCATACAAAGCAAACACACGAGGACAAAACGAACAATTAAAGGAACACAGTGGGGCACCGCCTTGGAACGGTCAGTGGCAAAAACACCACTGGGGAGCTTAAACCGGTTTATGGTGCGCACCCAACCTCACTCTTACCCCCACCATGTTCCAAAGTCACAGGACAGTGTAAATAAAAGTAATCCCTGCTAGGTGAATCTCTAACACACGCAATGGAAACAAAAGGCATGGTATGTAAAACACAAAAATGCTCGTGTATAAATATATAAAAAGCAAACCTTGAGAACCAAAAAACGTATGTACTCAATGCCTTTGCAGAAGGCAGAGCATAATCAACGTCAGAGTTAAGTACCACATTAAAAGTTATGCCGTTAACATTTGAGGTAATTGTAGACCTGTGCGATAAATGATTGCAACAACCGCACCTCTTAGCATTGCACTTGTTAATAGAACGGTACCCTCTACATCTCTGCGGAAAATTTGTATGTTTTATTTTATATTTCTTCAGTATAGTAGAAGTTAAAGGTGATAGACGAATACGTAGATTATTACGAAAAACAGCTGGAGAATTAAAATGAGTACGTGGAATATAAAATGACTGTGCAGAATGTAGCTTTAAAGGAGAAAGGCAGATAGATGGTGTATGTCTTAAAAAAGTACTGTTGTTATTAGGCAGATGTACAGATGATGCAGAGTGCAACCTTTCAAGACATTTTCACCTCATATCCGAAATTTAGTTCTATTTTTGCAACGGAAAGGACATCTTTTTTTATCTAAATTGCTGTTGTCAATGCATTCTTCAAAATGCAGTAGACAAGGTACGCCTGCACCAAAGCAACATATCGTGGGTATCCCGAATTGAATTAAAAACTATGAATTATACTGCCTGATTGGAATAATACATCCGTTAGCTGACATAAAGAGAAAGGTAATTAGGTAGTGTTTTTGGCAGACTAATTAGTTTGAGTCTCATCAAAAGCCTCGATGTCATCCAAAATAGGGTACGTATATTGTCCAAAATAAAGGCTTCCGGCTGGCCCTTAGTACATTGTCCTCTACTCTTTCCTACCTGTTTGAACTTGAGGCTAGGGTTCTGCCCCTTAGACTGAGGCGCCAGGAATAGATTCTCAAATATTGAGCGAAGGTCAAGGCTTTGGTCAATGAGATAATAAGGCACGGCTATTTTGTAAGATCCTCCTACAAGTGCCCTATGGAAACAAAACGAACAAATCTGACATACCGCATCTCGCAAAGTTAGAAACTCAAATGAATATCAGATATTTTTAACTCTGGACATCTACATATATACACAAATGGGTCTAAAATCCAGGCTCTGCTATAGTAGCTTCAGCTGTAGTAATCCCAACAGGCATGTTGCAATCATAGGCAGATTTGCAAATTATTGTTCCATTTATCAGGAATACTCTATAACCGGTTCCTGCATTTATACAACAGAAATGATAACAATAGACACTGCATTGAGCTAGCTTTTACATCATCAACCTAAAAACTTGCTACATTGTATGTATTTTCAGATTCACTATAATCTCTGGTCTCAATGAAATCAAGCAACAGTCATTCATGACCAGAGTTATTGAAAACATTATTATTATTCATAAATTGCATCAATGCATAAAAACAGGCTTACCAGTTACCATGTCATAGTGCTCAGCGCATGTAGGTTTATAACAATATCTGGTGATGAGAGTGCAGTTGATGCAACCAAAGGGGGCTTGGTTTAGGGGCCATCATCCTGGACAATCAATACTCACCCACAGAAATATATGTCAGGATTCGAACCACTATCCTGGATGGATGGCGTAGAGAATTGAAACTTGAAAAAAAAAACATTTTGCCGCAGAACATTGCGAACTGGCCGTCCAATAGGATACTCGACAAATTACAAAATGGACAAATTAATCACACGTCTTAGGCTGGGCGCAAACTTACTACCAACCAGCATGGGTTGACCAGGTTTGCATCCAGTGTAATGTAGAATGTAACACCCCTCACTGGCTATTTGACTGCATAGCTTTCACCACACAGAGACTAAAATTCAAGCCAGAAATGGATAAGCTTGGACTTGCATGGTTTCACTATTAATGATTATTCTCAGCCCTAAGTAAATGTGTATAGAGGTTGTTGGAAAATAACATAGTAGACTGTCAAATGACAGATAAAATCAGATAAAACTAATTTGCTACAGTTGCTATCAGACCCCTTCCTGTAGATTACTAGTCAAAATCCTAAACAATTATTGTATAAACGCAATTTTTATATTTAACAAGTACTTAGTATTTTAATTGTAGTAGTAAACAATCTTTTTCACTGGTTAGTGGGTGTTGATTTATATTGGCAACCCAAAAAAATAAATTCAATCTTGTTATTATTTAGCAGTATAACAGAAATTAGCAGGGCGTGACGGATGACATGTCAGTAGGGATTGCTCAGTCACTGTACAGTAGTCGGAACGTAACAGTTGTCAAAATTTGCGTATATCGTGCGTATAACGTGCGTGCAACGTGCGTATAACGTGCGTGCACTCATCGTGTATTTTGTCAATCGTATATCGTGTATCATATCGTATCATTCATCGTGCAACGTGCACCATATACTATACACGATACACGATATACGATTCGCGATGCACGATAATCCATACGGTATACGTACGATTCGATGGTGTATTTCGTAGTTAATCGTTTTACTACGCGTGCACATCTCCCCCAAAAAAGTGCTGATTTCAGTTTATATTATTTGGTGTAGTTGCGAGCGAGAAAGACTTCCGGGACAGGTCGAAGACATTTTCACCTCATATCCGAAATTTAGGTCTATTTTTGCAACGGAAAGGACATCTTTTTTATCTAAACTGCTGTTGTCAATGCATTCCTTAAAGTGCAGCAGACAAGGTACGCCTGTATCGAAGCAACATATCGTGGGTATGATGTTAACAAGTGTTTTATTGGCTATATGCAAATAATACGCCGAATCAACTACACTTTTACGAAAATATTTAAAGTCCGAAGCAATCCAAAACGTCCCCAAAACAAAACGTCCCCAGACCAAAACGTCCCCCCATATGACCAAAATGTCCCCTATACTGCCTGATTGGAATAATATATCCGTTAGCTGACATAAAGAGAAAGGTAATTAGGTATTGTCTTTGACTGAATAATTAGTTTGAGTCTCATCAAATGCCTCATTGTCATTCAAAACAGGGTCCAAAATTAAGGCCTCCAGCTGGCCCTTAGTGCGTTGTCCTCTACTCCTGCCTACCTGTTTGAACTTGAGGCTGGGGTTCGCCCCTTAGACTGGGGCGCCAGGAATAGATTCTCAAATATTGAGCGAAAGTCAAGGTTTTGGTCAGTGAGATCATAAAGCACGGCTATTTTGTAAGATCCTCCTACAAGTGCCCTATGAAAACAAAATGATCAAATCTGACATACCGCATCTCGCAAAGTTAGAAACTCAAATGATAGACCAGATATTTTTATTCTGGACATCTACATATATACACAGATGGGTCTAAAAATCCAGGCTCTGGTATATTAGCTTCAGCTGTTGTAATCCATCTAAACATGTATGTTGCCATCATAGGAAGATTGACAAATTATTGTTCCATTTATCAGGAATACTCAATAACCTGTTCCAGCATTTATACCAGAAATGATAACAATAGACACTGCATTGAGCTGTCTTTTACATCATCAACCTAAAAAAATTGCTATATTGTATATATTTTCAGATTCACTATCATCTCTGTTCTCAATGAAATAAAAAAAACAGTCATTCTAGACCAGAGTTATTGAATACATTATTATTATTAATAAATTTTATCAATGCCTAAAAACAGGCTTACCAGTTACCATGTTATAGTGCCCAGCTCATGTAGGTTTATGATAATATCTGGTAATGAGAGCAGATGATGCAGACAAAAGGGGCCTGGTTTAGGGGCCATGATCCAGGACATACCATACTCACCCACAGAAATATATGCCGGGATTCGAACCACTATCCTGGATGGATGGTGTAGAGAATTGAAACTTAAAACAAACACATTTTGCCGCAAAACAGTGCGACCTGGCCAGCCTGTGGGATACTTGACAAATTACAAAATGGACAAATCAATCACACGTCTTAGGCTGGGCGCAAACTTACTACCAACCAGCTCGGGTTGGTACATACTTTGGGTTGACCAGGTTTGCATCTAGTGCATTGTAAAATGTAACACCCCTCACTGGCTATTTGACTGCATAGCTTTCACCACACAAATTCAAGCCAGAAATGGATAAGCTTGGACTTGCATGGTTTCACTATTAATGATTATTCTCAGTCTAAGAAAAGCCCTAAGTTAATGTGTATAAAGGTTGTTGGAGAATAACATAGTAGACTGTCAAATGACTGATAAAATTAGTTATCTAATTTACTCAAGTTGCTATCAGACCCCATCCTGTAGGTCACTAGTCAAAATCCTAAACAATTTTTGTATAAATGCAATTTTTTATATTCAGTAAGTACTTAGTATTTTAATTGTAGTAGTAAACATGCTGTTTCACTGGTTAGTGGGTGTTGATTTAAATTGGCAACCCAAAACATAAAAATTCAATCTTGTTATTATTTAGCAAATCATAGTCTGCACATAACAGAAATTAGCAGGGAGTGACGGGTGATATGTTGGTAGGGGTTGCCCAACCACTGTACCTGTTACATGCCTGTTTCAGTTATAAAATACTGTAACTGTAATTTATATCTTATATATAATTTAATACTGTATGGTAGTTTGCACTGTCTGTATGGCACCATATAATATTTTAATTAAACAAAATTTCACTGGCTATTATCTGTAATATGTTGGGGACGGAGGGGGTAGGGGGGCGGGTTCAGGATAAATGTAAGCCGGTTTCTACTTACAAACCTACTTGTACTACCTCCAATTGAATGAAACATCAACCCTTTTATCATGATCAGTAAGTAGATCCTTGCAGGTTTGGACTGGCCACTGGCCATACAGATGCTACATCTGATCACCTGCATCTTTCTTACCAGTTTAACTATAACAGACTCTTACTCTCTTACTTCAGAAGGAGGCACATAGAAAAAATTGATTTTAATCAAGTTGTATACCTTGAAATAGGTTTTATTAGATTTGTAATATATATCAGTCTTGTGAGAACCCTCACACTTGATTAATAATTGTATTTTAGTATAATTACAAGTAGTTCTTTTACTGAAGATCCTAATTAAATTAAGTAGTAAGTTCTGCAAAGAGCTCATTATTTAAGTAAACAACAGTATAATATCACTAAAAGAGTACCATAATCATGTTGTATAAAATGAATAAAACATTTTAAAAAATAAGATTTCTTTTAAGGCTAAGATGGCAAAATTGTGCTTGTGTGGACTTCCTGTAAAGCCAGTGATACCGGCTAACACCTATTTTCTTGTAGTTTTATTTTTGAACACCTCTATTTTAATTGTGTGTAGTTTGTAATCTTAATAGCTTAATAAAGAAAATAATATGAAAATCACATCTATTACTAAGTCACAATTTACTGTAGTCTCAGTAGACCGGTTGTATAGTTATGTAGTCATATAGTACTTCTGACACTGATCTCCTCTGGTTAGTTTCATAAATTGTAACCATTTTAGAAATCTTTCAAAGGGCCTTTTTTCCTGTAAGTGTGGCAGAGGTGGTGCTTGAACTCTGTCCGGTTTATTAAATTTGTTCCTCATCTCTGATAGTTTCCTTAAAATGCCTAGCTTACATCAATTTGAACAAATATAGATCTTTTAAGTTCTTTCTACATATCTAAATTCCAAAATAACTAAAAAAAAACATGAGTACCATCATTGCTGAGCTCTATTCTGCAGTCTCATAGTTATTGAGGTTTTTGAAACATGTGAGGTTACACCCCCCTTTATAAATATACGGTGTTGCTTAGCTCTTTCATATTGTTGTCAGTCTTCCATCAAATTATTTGCTAATGCTACATGTGTATTCCAAGAACAATTTTTCCAAATGATCTACTACATATATAGTATAAAAGTAAAAGGTAAAGTGCTTTTTTATTATAGTGTCACCCCTATTTAAAGGGCCAGCCATTTCTGACTTATGAGAGACTTTTTGAGCACATGTACCTCCCGAATCCTACCATTTAATGCCAGGCACCAGGCAGGTAGGCATACGGTAACCATTATTTAACTAGTTGGCGGCTCACCAACCAGCTATATCAGAACGGACCCCTGGTGGGCTTCGAACCTTCGACCTCCCACTCCAAAGGCGGATGCCTAAACCACTAGACCAAGGGAGACGGTATATGTACATGTGTTACCACCTCATAATATCATCAGAGTTATGTACATAGGATATGCAAACAAAATCTAAATGCTATTATCTCATAGCCTTTATACTGATGAAACTACTTATGTAAAAAATGCCATCAGATAAATTAGATATTGGAATGTACATTATTTTTCTGCCCAGTAATTAACCATCCATTGATGTTCATTGTATCTTCTTCATCATCAGTATATCAAATAAACATATAATTCCATATAATATTATATGTTTCATGTACATACATGTATATGTTAACACCATATATGGCATTTTGAGACTGTATAATCTAGGCTGTGAGATGTGTCTTCTCCAGGGTTCTAATTGAATCTGCTATCCACCACTGGATGCAGAGTTGTGTCATGCAATTGGACCATTCCATTATTCTACAGAGGGTCCAAAATAATTTTGCAAATGATTTTTAATCTGTTTTTTGGTTCATTTCCTAGAAAGTTTTATAAATTTTATCCCAAAATGGGTGAGAAAATTTATAATACATAACAGTCTGTTTAATTTTACTTTAAATTTATTACTACCCCAATAAAGTATTACTCAAACCACCTCAACAGGGGTTCTGAATCTAAAAGAATGGTAGCAGTGACATAAAGTATATGAAACTGCGTGCCAAGAATTAAACTACATTGAAATAAAGATTAACTTTAATAACCCTCTTCACTCTAGAAAATATCACTGTTTCCTAGAGGTTCATTTTTTCTATGTGTTTTTATATACCCCACCTATAGAATAGGCCCACTAAAACACAATATAAAGTAACATGATACAAAACTTTACATAGAATTAATCACCATAGTCCACAGTACATAAATACTGCATTGCGCTTTAATTATCTTCTCTCCTCTAAGAATAATCTTAGATTTCTAGAGGGACATTTTTCACTTTCGGGCTACCGGAAAAAACCTAAATATTGTTCAAAACTTTTTTCTGTTAAAACATTGGTCAAAATTAGGGGCTGTATAATCATCACAACTATAAATACTACAAAATAACATTAAAAACCCCGTTCCAAATGCTTGATTTATTCGAAAACGCCATTTCAAGCTTTCAGTTTCTTCGATGTCAATTTACCCCACCCACTTGACACCCATCAACATATCAATTCAAGGTTCCAGTATAAAATTATTATACTTGAACACGGTCCTAAAAAGTGTCTTTAATGTAGAATTTATTTAACGAAAAGTGTAGATGGCAATTAACATTAATTACGCCCATTTTCTCGCACATCGGGATCAATTTCCTGCCAAAGTCACTCCGACAGGTGTTCAAATTTGACACATACTGTGATATGAAAACTGTGGATCTTTGACACTTATCGATGTCATTTTTTATTGTTAAGGTATGAAACTTCTAATTGATCTTATTCTTTCGGTCTGATTAAAAGGTCTAAGTCTAGATAAAATGTGAAATCTCAAAGTGATCGTATAACGTGTATAATCCGTTTATCGTGTAGCGTGTAGCGTGCGCTTCGTACATCGTGTATATCGTGTATCGTTCTGAATCGCTCATCGTGTATTTACCGAACGTGCAACGTGCGTCTAACGTGCGTGTATCGTGCGTACATCGTGCGTGTATCGTGCACTCCGTGTGACAACTGTTACGTTCCGACTACTGTACCTGTTACATGCCTGTTTCAGTTATAAGATACTGTAACTGTATTTTATATCATACATATAATTTAATACTGTATGGTAATTTGCACTGTCTGTATGGCACCATATAAAAAATATAATTAAACAAATATCACTGGCTATTATCTTTAATTTGTGGAGGACGGAGGGAGTAGGGTGGGGGGGGGGGGGGGTTCAGGATAAATGTAAGCCGGTTTCTGCTTGCAAACCTACTCCTACTACCTCCAGTTGAATGAAACATCAACCCTTTTATCATGATCAGTAAGTAGATCCTTGCCGGTTTGGACTGGCCACTGGCCATACAGATGCTAAATCTGATGACCTGTATCTTTCTTACCAGCTTAACTATAACAGACTCTTACTTCGGAAGGGGGCACATAGTAAAAATTGATTTTAATCAAGTAGTATACCTTGAAATAGGTTTAATAGGTTTAATTAGACTTGTAATATATGTCCGTCTTGTGAGAACCCTCACACTTGATTAATAATTGTATTTTAGTATTACAAGTAGTTCTTTTACTGAAGATCCTACCTGAAACCCAATGTTTAAGTAAAATGTTTAACTTTCATAGATAACATTTAAGTAGTAAGTTTTGCAAAGAGCTTAGCTATTTAAATAGTTTGGACTGGCCACTGGCCATACAGATGCTAAATCTGATCACCTGCATCTTTCTTACAAGTTTAACTTTAACAGACTCTTACTTCAGAAGGGGGCACATAGTAAAAATTGATTTTAATCAAGTAGTATACCTTGAAATAGGTTTAATTAGACTTGTAATATATATCCGTCTTGTGAGAACCCTCACACTTGATTAATTATTGTATTTTAGTAATACAAGTAGTTCTTTTACTGAAGATCCTAACTGAAACCCAATGTTTAAGTAAAATGTTTAACTTTCATAGATAACATTTAAGTAGTAAGTTTTGCAAAGATCTTAGATACTTAAATATACACTTAGTATAATATCACTCAAGAAGTAGCATAATCATTTCGTATAAAATGAATAAAACATTTTAAAAAATCAGCAAGATTTCAAAGGCTAAGATGGCAAAATTGTGCTAGTGTGGACTTCCCGTACAGTCAGCTGACACCTATTTGTCAGTAGTTTTATCTTTTAAACACCTGTATACTGTGTGTAGTTTGCAATTTTGATAGCTTAATAAAGAAATTAATATAAACATCAGATCTATTAATAAGTCAAAATAAATTTATTCTGGTCTAAATAGACCGGTTGTAGAGTTATGTAGCCATGGAGTAGTTCTGGCAGATCTTCTCTGGTTAGTTTCCTAAATTGAATCCATTTCAGAAATCCTTCAAAAGGCCTTTTTGCCTGCAAGTGTGGCAGAGGCGGTGCTTGAACTCTGTCCGGTTTATTAAATTTGTTCCTCATCTCTGATAGGTTCCTTAAATGCCTGGCTTACATAAATTTGAACAAATATAGATCCTTTTAGATCTTTCTACATATCTAAATTCCAAAATAACTAAAAAAACATGAGATCCATAGCTTAATCCTGCCACTGCTGAGCTCTATTCTGCAGTCTCATAGTTATTGAGGTTTACATTTGAGGGTACACCCCCTACCCCCCCCCCCCCCTTATAAATAAAGAGTGTTGCTTAGATCTGTCATACTGTTGTCAGTCTTCCATCAATTTATTAGCTACTGCTACATGTGTATTTCAGGAACAATTTCCCCAAATGATCTACTACATGTGTCTTTTTGTACATGTATTACCCCTTCACAATATCAGCAGAGTTATAGATATAGTATATGCAAACAACATCAATCTTAGGAATATGTGTACATCTAAATGCTGCAGTTCCATAGCCTTTAAACTGATGGAACCGCTAATGTAAAAGATCCCATCAGATAGATGTACATCATTCTTCTGCCCAGTGATTAACCATCCGTTGATGTTCATTGTATCTTCATCACCAGTATGTCAAATAAACACATAATTCCATATGTTACATGTACATATGTGTTAACTTCATACATGGCACCTTTAACGGACTTTTTTTCTCTTTGATTGTTTATACATGTACATTTGTAAGTCCCGACCGACCCTGGGACTTCTCCCTGGGTGAACTTGCCAAAACTCCTGGCAGGCGCAGGTTGAAGAGAGACACATGCAGATACAAGAGAATCAGGGACAATACCCTAGCTCTTTCACGAATAGACCCCTTGGTTCTTGTTTACATGCCCGGTGTATAGCACCGATACATGTGAGACCATCTCTGGGTTTCTAAACAGTTCATCTCTAGATGGGTGGGAAACACTGTGTTTGCCTCAGGAATTGAGGGGTTAGGATTCGATCCCTACCAGTGCACAGGTAATGACAGTGTCCTTAGCCAGGAAGTAAATTATTCCACGTAGGGGCAACGTGGAAGTTGATTCCTTCTGCCTGAGTCTCGAGAGCGATTGATATCAGTTGTAAAACCTTATTTCGCAATTGAGATTAAACAAATTAGTATAAAATTAAAAACATATTTCTAACAGTTCATGCTGTCCCACCCTACCCAAATGATAATGAAATATCTATGTTTGATACATGTAAGTGTATGTCTGTCTCATTGCTACAATTTAAGAACACAATAAGTATACATGTATTAGGTCATATATTTAATTTAAACATTATTTATTCATATATAAACGCATTTACAAATACAATATATAATAACAATATTCAGGATTGAGCAATAAGCTAAACGCTTGTATAGAAGCTCTTTCCTGGTCATATATTTGGGATATTGAACCTTTTAGTCCGTGCCAGATTTCGAAGAAAATCATATTTCATTTCCGCAGTATGTACATCTGTACCCACATAGTGTAATTGTAATAACATATGATACATATTCGTGAAGATCGTTGTCATAGCTACATTTGAAGACTACAAACATAAAAATAAGACAATAAATGAGGTCGCGGAAGAGGTTAGACCTTTGCGTGTATGGCTAAGAAAATAATAATTTTGTTGCCGTATTTCGTATGCTACCACAGTGATGTAATCATATTTATATCTGATACATCATCCATTTGTAGACGTATGTCAAAACTACATATAAAGAACAAAATCGTTATCGAGGTCACATGAGAAATACAAAACACTATAGCTAACGTTATCATTTTTGTTGTTGACATCAAACGCATAGATCTAAATGTAATTACTTTTCCTCTAGGATTCGATCCCTAGTAAGTCCACAGTTGAAGGCATGTCACGCTACATGTGCACCTAGGTGTAAACTGGAACGAGAACTAAAGTTTTCTGACTCTTTCTGTCTCAATGAACTAGTCCGATCATGGATGTTGGTTAGAGAGCGATTAGTGTGAATTCATGAAACGACATAATCATTGGATTACTTTCTACGAGCAATTTAAACTGAAAGCTTCAATGCCTTCATGTACTTAATTTACTAGTTTCCGGTGTGTCAACTGCAGGCCTGCATCCACCAGTCTGACGAGGACAGCCCGTCTGCATCTCAGACACCTTGAATACTTACCAATCGTTATTCAAGTCAAATCAATTGCTTCTGCATTCTTCATGATTATTCAGAAAGAAAAGACATTTTTCCCGCTTTAATCAAATCGCTGAGTATTAGTTTTGGCCAGTCTATCTCGTATAAGTCTCTAAACTTGATTTTTTCTACTCACTCCAATGACTGTTGATAGATGTTCTAGCTTTTATGGGCCACACTGCTTCCGTAGATACAACATCAGTTATATTCAGTCCAAACTGCCCTCCAGTTGCTTTTGAATTAATACTGAAAATGTTTACAAAATTTGCAAGACCATAAAAGGGTTGTTTAGTTCGGATACTGTGTATTTTGCTATTGCTCACTTGTAAGTTTTTAAAGGCTGATGTGATGTTTTATTACTTATCTGCTAGAGATCAATTTATTTCCACCGAATTATATACAATAATTGTTATGATATTGATCGAAGAAAAGTATAAGAAAAGTATTTCTAATCGACGCATAGCCAAGTCTTGCATCTGATATAGTTTGATATCTACTTATATGATCAGTTGTTTCATTTTATTGCATAAGTTGTTACGACCATTTCAGGAGGATCTTTTTCAAACAAAATGGGGATGAACCTAGCTCGATATCAGAGATGTACAGATTTCAAGAAAACTGGAATGTATGGAATGAAACGGATTAAACTCTACACGTCTTCAGATGTATGAGTCATTGACATGTTATGAAGCCCGAACTTGGTCATTTTTCAACACAGAATTTGTACTTATCAGTCCATAGTTTCTTTAGTATTGTACATATGTTGATAAGCATATAACACTATCATGTACATTTGTATTCAATTTGCAGATGAACAAGTATTTGGTCTTTGAAATATGTCATAAGCGCATATTTTACCTAAAACGCCAAGACTATTTCAAATGAATGAGCTTATTCAGAAAATAATTCATACAGTCTTCAAACAAATTTTCTCCCAGAATTGTTAGCGTTACCTTTCCATGTTATGTACAGTCAAACCATTGTGTTAAATATAAGATCCGACTACAAAAAAACAAAAATAATATCAAACAGGGAATGCCACGTACCAAAAACGCAGCCTCCCCAAAACGAGCCCCACAGCACCCAGAAGTGCACACCACCACCAACACACACACACACACACACACACGCACACACACACGACACACACACACAATCATGTACACACACACATATACACTACCAACACACACTAGCATACAAAGCAAACACAAGAGGACAAAACGAACAATTAAAGGAACACAGTGGGTACAAGCCATCATGTGAATAACGACCAGCAGGGAGAAACATTGCACTTTTTCATCAACACAGTCTTTAAGCTCGCTCACGTTAGACAGTATAACGCAACATGCTATATGGCGTTGTTTTACAGGCCCATTATTCCATGGTAAAAAGTGCGGTATTCCTTGGACTTGGGTCTGACAGTGTTGTTAGAATAGAAACAGATGACAAAGGGCGCATGCAACCTGAAGAACTTGAAAAACAGATTCTCGCAGACAAAGAAAGGGTACAATTTTTAAAATATAGAGCTATAATCAAGTCAAACTGCATTTAACAAACAATACATTTGTCGGTTACAATACCTAGCTAGTCATTTGACACTCAGTTATTGTTAGTTCTTTGAATACTAGTAAACAACGGTGACTTGACTTAATAACTTCCTGTTTGTATAAAAAGATGTAACTGTGACAAAATGCAAAATGATAGCATTTCAATCGATATTGAAAAATGTTCAAACTGTACATTTTAAGTTTCAGAACTGTCGAAAAACCTGAAACTCGATGCCGAAGTTCTGACCTCGAAGTAAAGCAAATACAAATGATTAAGCTGTGTAGGCAAAATATATGTTTTATATACTTGTACATAAAACAACTAACTGTATTTACCATTGATTTCTGTGTAGGGAGAAGATCCGGTGTTTGTTATGTCGACCTCGGGTACCACGGTTCTGGGAGCTTTTGATCAACTTGATTTACTAGCGGATGTTTGTGAGAAGCACAATGTCTGGCTGCACTGTGTTGTATGGCTTACATTTGAGCATTAATTATTGTTTGATGAAATATCTGTCTGTTTCATATACACAGTTTTCTAATGATAAACGGATACCGTGTAATTCTTAACTTCAAGGCAATACATATGTTGCTATATGAGAATTAACTACACCACAAAATAGTTTTAAAATACGGTATATCTACTGTCGATGCACGACATTTTGTCTTAAGATTTGTTGTTTTGTTACTGTTACTTTTGGATCAAGACTCGTCCTGTAACATGTTTTCAACGTTTTCTTCGTTTTCAGGCATGTTGGGGAGGTGGTGCTCTGCTGTCAGAAAAACACAAGCACCTAATGGCTGGAATAGAAAGGTAACATTACAGACACTATCAAATCGAATCAAGTAAATCTTATATAGAATTAATTTCCACAATAAATTGCATAAATCGTATGTGTTGCCTTTAATCCTAATCTTACTTAATATCCGAAATGGACCACTCTTTCTTTCAACAGGCTGATCGATGAAATTTTACCAACTGAATATGAACCTGGGATGAGTAGGCTGATCGTGATCAGCAGTGGTCGCTAAGGTAGAATGTTTTACTGCAAGCAAGGTAAGTCTTATAAAATATTGTTAACAAAGTATATTGTAGTTCGTAAAATTAATTGCTAATAAAATGTTAAAAAATGCACGTGTTTATCAACAATTTTACTTCATGTTAATATTCAGTTAGGGTTTAAACAAATAGCAAATGGCAGAATGTAGCATAGATAGTTAAATGTTGATATTAATTAAACGTATATGAAAATACGTGAATAAAGTACACCAATATCATGCAAAATAAGTGTCAGATCAAAAAGAAATTTAAAAGTCATGTATGTAATGTAAACTTGAATAGAGAATAGCGTTGTGTCCTCAAATGAATGTAACAATATTTGCATATAATATAGTGATCCTACAAAACGATGTTTGATCATAGAATAATTATGTTTGCATATAACATAATGCCGATGTAACCCGACAAACAAATGTGCACAAAACAGAAAGACGTGCTGACCCTAACATAAAATGTTTTCACATAAAATGTTGTTCTCTCCCAACATAAAGATATTTTCAATTAAAATAATAACGTTCATACCTTACATAATCATTAGATAACATAATGACATATCGACATTATGTTACAATATATACATCATATTCAATGTTGTTAATGCCTTTGGCAGAACATATAGAGGCAGTAAAGGCGTTCCAAACAAAAAACGACCCAAGCGGTCTTATTTTAACGGCCATTATATGATCTTCAAATTGAACTTGCGTTATGTTTTGCTGATTTGTCCTTCTTGTGTGAGTGTCAAGTGCGAGTATTTCAGTTCACCGAAAATTTTACTAGGTACTGAGTTTGAGTCATATTCGCGACTATGATTGTGAAGTTACCGAAAGTGAATACTTTATACGTATACAGTCGGTCGTTTTATAAATGATGCTTTGATGATGAACGATATAAATTTATTTCATGTTTTCCAGTGAGTTATAGAGTTTTCTCAGTGAAATAAAAGTGATAATCCACAGTTTTGAAACAGTGGATTACCATTTTTATTGTTCACTGTTTTTGCAATCTTTAACCTGGATTTACGTAAAAAAGTATACCGAGCGTAATTAATGCTGGAAACCATGCGACGATGACGTCGTCAAAATGACGTCATTTGCGCTATGTTTTTGATGACATTTCCCGCGATTTTCGTTATTTTATAGAAACAAACTCAATGAAAGTAGAATTTTAACCATAACATAAACAGAAAAATTGTTGGTATCGGTGTAATATCACGTTAATTTCACTCGTGAACACCAAAAGTTGTTATTTTCACTCGTGGCTGCGCCACTCGTGAAAATATCACTTTTGGTGCCCACTCGGTGAAATTATAACGTGATCTTACACTGAAACCAACAATTATCCTTTATTTATTTTATGTTTTCCAGTGAATTATAGAGTTTTCTCAGTGAAATAAAAGTGATAATCCACAGTTTTGAAACAGTGGATTACCATTTTTATTTTTCACTGTTTTTGCAATCTTTAACCTGGATTTACGTTAAAAAGTATACCGAGCGTAATTAATGCTGGAAACCATGCGACGATGACGTCGTCAAAATGACGTCATTTGCGCTATGTTTTCTGATGACGTTTCCCGCGATTTTCGATATTTTATAGAAACAAACTCAATAAAAGTAGAATTTTAACCATAAAATAAACAGAAAAATTGTTGGTATCCGTGTAATATCACGTTAATTTCACTCGTGAACACCAAAAGTTGTTATTTTCACTCGTGGCTGCGCCACTCAGGAAAATCTCACTTTTGGTGCCCACTCGGTGAAATTATAACGTGATCTTACACCGAAACCAACAATTATCCTCTATATAACAATGACTGAAAATCTTTCATTTTAGGTCACTTGAGCAATGAAAGTAATGCGCACTATAGAAATGCAAATAATATTTTCCGAAACAATATAAACGTAGGACGGAATGAATGACTATTTAGATATTTCTTTAATTAATAATAATGTTTGTCGTAGTATATGTATTTTCATTCACCAATTATTTCATTTAAGATGTTTAATATATTTGTATCATTGTCTATACATCGTAGAACATGGTATATGAATGTTATATCATAATTTTGATATATGTTGTGTAATTTCTTTAGAATGCCACTTTGAAAAATAAGATATAAGTATGTTTATGCATGTTTAAATGTGCACCCTTCTTTGAATAAAGATATTATTATTATTATTATTATTATTATTATTATTATTATTATTATTATTATTATTATTATTATTATTATAAACTGACTTGAATAAAGCAATTTTGTTAAATTAATGTGCAATTTGCATTTTTAATTTTCTTTTCTGTTTATAACAACTTGCGACAAATGATGATATTAACTCTAAATCTTTCAGTTTAGGTTATTGTCTTGGGAAATCAGACGTATGACGGTGACCATTTAATATCATAGTTAGAACATTTCCTATCTGATTATAGTTTCAATTCAAGATATTATAAAATGTTACGCTTTCTAAAATTAAGTAAAAATGCCGAACGCCCTGAAGTGTGACCAGGATGATCCTAAGCGGTACCTATCCCATAACATCGCTTAGCTTGTCTAGGTGCATAAATGTTACTCTGCTGAGGATTACTAGTACATGACGTTCCTCCATTCTTTCGTGAGCCGAGTGTGGAGCTTGTTCAGTTCGGGTACATGAATATTTCACTGGACACTTAATTTACCGTGAATAAGAAAAATAGAAGGCAATTCTTTGATTTGTAATGGAAAATAAAGTCTTCAATATTTTAACAGAACTACTAACACAAACATTTCTCTTTTTCATACGTCTTCAAACATTTTGCCACTAATAAAAGATTGGCCACTGCATTATTGTGGTGCAGCAGTTAACATATGCCCAGGAAGGTCATTAATTTTCTCAAGGGGATATATAGTGATGGAAAACTTCCAATCAAATTGGTACCAGGTAATGACAATATTTGACCTGTCTTAGTGGGTTCATATGTTAAGAATCATTTGGACACTTATCATGGGTTATCAACTATACCTGCTTTAAATGCCACAATGATTTTGTGTTTTCGACTAGAATCTCACACAAGCATGTTTTGTGTAATTCTCAGATCAAACCTAAAGAATATTATAAATACAGATGTATTATTATGTGATCATGATAAAAACATTCAGAAAAGGGGGACATTGATTGAAGCATACACATAGCTTGATACTAATATTTTCTATTAACATGTCATTGACAGACATTCTTTTCAATTCTTGTTTTTCAGCTATTAATTTATGCCTGCAGGGTATGCACTTTAGTAGCCAGTACCACCTTGAAACACGTATACACGTAAGTATGTATTGCCCCTCACAGAATAACCTCTACAACATAATGGCCATTATGTGATTGATTTTATTGCTACATTTAATGTTTATTAAGCTAGTCCAGCATTGGTAGATTACCAAGAAATTTTCATACGTCTTCAAACATTTTGCCACTAATAAAAGATTGGCCACTGCATTATTGTGGTGCAGCAGTTAACATATGCCCAGGAAGGTCATTAATTTTCTCAAGGGGATATATAGTGATGGAAAACTTCCAATCAAATTGGTACCAGGTAATGACAATATTTGACCTGTCTTAGTGGGTTCATATGTTAAGAATCATTTGGACACTTATCATGGGTTATCAACTATACCTGCTTTAAATGCCACAATGATTTTGTGTTTTCGACTAGAATCTCACACAAGCATGTTTTGTGTAATTCTCAGATCAAACCTAAAGAATATTATAAATACAGATGTATTATTATGTGATCATGATAAAAACATTCAGAAAAGGGGGACATTGATTGAAGCATACACATAGCTTGATACTAATATTTTCTATTAACATGTCATTGACAGACATTCTTTTCAATTCTTGTTTTTCAGCTATTAATTTATGCCTGCAGGGTATGCACTTTAGTAGCCAGT
>JAFMSR010000030.1:331071-353891 GCA_022818135.1 Saxidomus purpurata
CTGTTGTTTTTGACAAGAAAGCTCCTTCATCGGCATTATACAGGTAATTGGAAACATTTCTGTGACAGCCTTAAACAACATATTTATTTCATCCTTGGCACAGTTGCTAACTCTTTTAATTCCCTTCTTGTCTATACAAGCATCGTTTGTCATTTTTTGCATTTTCTTCTGTATGGCGTCATAGGAAACAGGTGCTTTGGACTGTGTTACGCATTTCTTTACAAGTTACGCCGATGTAATACTAGTGCTATTTACGCCAATTTATAATGTGTTTTATGAAACACTTTGCGCAAAGCGTTACAAATGCGCAAGTGTACGTAAGGGTTAAGTGGCGTAAATTACGCCAATGCTGATAAAACGGCCCCATGGTCGGTAGCAGGGCTCAAACCTATGGTCCACAGTCTACGAAAGGTTACAGTAATTTCAAGTCAGCGACTTTAACCGATCGACTACGGAGGCGGACACATTGATTGCAGTTTTACAAAATGTCATGGGAACCTTTACCGCTAAAAGGGCATTTGAATATTATCAGAATGTTCCGGCATGAGTAAGAATTACCTCCATATATTTTATGTTTGCTTTTTCCCACAACATTTCTCAGCACTCAGTGCTTTGATTCTTTTCAAAATGTCATGGGAATCTTTCCCACTAAAAGATGTGTCCATTAACAGCTTGATTTGTATATTTCTTTATCTTTTTAGTTATTCGCTAAAACAATAGAAGAACCGGATGAAGCAAGTCAAGCATTGAACAACTACACCTATTACATTCCTTACTCGTTAATGTCTCCTCTCATAACAGAATCGTTTCTATAAATTATTTTATGCAGTGATTTTGCTTCCATTCTTATAGCGGGATGCTTCCAGGAACACCAATTGTTTTGCAACGATACTGTTGTTTTATTTTTAGATGATAGTGTTGCAACGATATACCGGTCTATCGCATATTGGTTGGCTGTATCGCAATATATCGCAAAACCGGTTTAACCGTATCGTTGCACCCATATTAGATGACATTGGTAAATTTATATGTTGCAGACTACCCCATTAACAATGGCCAAGGTATCTCGATTTTATCAATCTGAATGGTGAACAACACAATGTAAATTGATATTCAGCTTCATTTATACTTTTATTACATAATTCACAATATAATATCTACCAAATCTCTAAGCTAAATGAAATTAACTAGTCAAATCGATTTGATACATTATCTAACTATTACAAAGTTAGTTTTGTATTTAGAATGCCAATGTTATGATAGCATAGCATTGATATATGTACACAATTTGTGAACAAACTAATTTCTTACCCTTGTCTTTAACAAATACAAGTAATTTACAGAATGATGAAAGGAAAATCTTATATTTGAATAACCATGATGATCCATGATTGAATTTATTCTTGTAGCTAAACAAATGGTGATAACCAAGTTGCACAAATCATCATGGTATGAATTTGTTTCATTAGTTTCGTTTTCTTTAACCAAACTTAACAGCTCTTTTCATAACAACAAACGATTAGGGAAAAATAACTACTTCGCCTTTGTAGGGGTGTGTTTGTAACGCATTGATAAATATTATTTATAAAAGTTGATGTGTAATGTATTTTCTTCGTTATTATTATTAACACCTCGTACTTCGCATCAATTATGTTAAAATACGCACAATCATTGAATCAAACAGTGAAATGTTGTTTTAATATCAAGCTCGACTTTATCAAGTAAGCTCAAATGATTATATGTTTTAACAGCATTTACTTTGTTCTCATTATATGTAAACACCAATATAATTATTATACAACAATATTACAAGAAATTTAAAATTGAATTGTCAATATAAAACTCCTTTTGCTTCTGTTTTTAAAAAAACGCAATAATTATAATCTACCTAAAGCATTAAAATACAAAAAGCATTAAAGCGTAGACAAATCAAGCAATTAATACAATATATTGCTGAACATGAGAAGTTACTATATAGACGCACTGCTTTAACTGACGATGGACAAGTTTCATATAAACTTTATATATATTCTAACTTATGAGTATGCACTTTTTTATTCACCATTAAGATGAAATATCGAGATGAAACGAAAAATTAGGGGCTTAGTTTTGCTTAATTGAACAACTTGATGTTAACAGTTAGAAAGTTTAAAGTTTTATTTGTATTGGCAATGTAATACAAATGATCAATGTTATAGGGGAATGAAATATGATAAATGTTTTGCTCTCTCAAAAACACTAAGATGACTTCCTCTCAGCAGACGACCGAGAATGCCTTGAGCACAGAAATATCCGAAACAGTCTCTTTCTCCAGAAATGGACCAGTCACTTCAATAATAATCCTACTTTTAAATATTCGCAAACAGTAACTCGCGAACGTTAGGTTAACTTGGTACGTAGTGGGGCACACACAGATACTCCTTTGCGTTACGAGATTTATACAGAAACACATATACTCCACCATTTGTTAGTTGCTGCTTAGCTTTCTATTTGTTCTGTCAGTGTTCTATATTATTTTGACATGAATAAATATTTTCTAGACATGTGACAATAATTTCTGGTGAAAATCTTTTATGATCAACCATATCGAACTTTCATTATTTCCCGATAATCAATTAGACGCGGTTTTTACACATTAAACAAAGAAGTGAAATGTAGGTTTAATCCTTATAAATAAAAAACAGTTTAATTCATCGTTTCTTGCTTCTGCCAGACGAATAAATATTATTTTTCCTTTTGAAAATGATGTGAATTTCAAAAAGATTAATTTGTTCTTTCACTTACCTGTTTTAGTTTAAAAACGTACCACCGCATTTTCCGTATGAAATGTTAAGTATGACAATACTTTTTGTAATTTTCTTTTGTCATTTGTCTAACTATATAGAACATCATTTATAAAATCGTTTTTGCTTCAGTGATATCGGCAAGTGAATTATATCAACTTCAAATTGGTGTAAAAATGATAAAGTATTTGAAGGATTTAGCTTACCCTTTTGATAATTTTTAAGCACGGTCACTTGAAAATGCAATTGTAATACAGCTCGGGCCTTCGTAGTTTTCACGGAGGTTGTCGACATCTATCTTATTAAAATCTTGGTGATTTTATACGTATCGTTGCTATAAAACGTAAGGATGACATAAATAAAATGAAGAGGAAAAAGTGAATAATGATTGTACCTATCTTTAAAGGGTCTCGGTACCCTTAACCCATGTGTAAATTAAATTTATTTATGTTCTATATTGAAATAAATACATGTTATTTTTGATGACCCACTCTGGTGGTTAATCCTTCTGTTTTAAGTTAGAATATAGTTCGTCTACATGTTAGCAAATCCTTCTGTTACAAGATCGGATGTTATTCGTCAAAAATTTGGACAGTTCCTAAATTTGTTAGGAATTTCGTGATTTTCATGGGTTTTAACGGTAAATTATGTCCATTTCTGCCCAACGAATCGTAGTGGACACTTCGATTTGGAAAATCTGAAGAAATTTTTTTTACTTAACCGCGTGGTATCATTTGGAGGGGTAACTTCTTTCGCTTATTCGTTTAACCTGTCTTCCTTTTTTTTTACTTTCAGTTTTGTTCAGCTTATTTCGCTGTACATCAATAAAACAACGACTCGTATTAGCATCATGCCAAGGCAACCACGTGTTCGAGCTAGAAATAACAGGGTTGACCACGTTGGACAAGGTGGACGTCGCCTGAGGGACAGACCCCCAGTCAGAGGAAGAGCCCGCAGGGCAGAGGTACAAAATGCCCTACAGGTACAGCAACGCCCAGAAAACGAAGACAATGCAGTCAATGAGCAGAATAGAGATAACGTTCCACTGGTACAGCAAAATAATATGGTGTCCATTGAGGTGCAGACAGACTCCGTGCAAGACCAAGATTTCTTACCTAATCATGGTGAGTCACTTGCTATTAATGCATTCAATTTGATTAATAATCAAACTCAGGGAAATAATACAGGTGGGGTTCAGAGCACGGGCGTGGCTAATCAACAAAATGCTGTTGACAACACGAATATGCATCTCTTTTCGCAGTCAAACATTCCTATAATGTCAGTCGTAAATGACACTGTAAGTGCGCAGATTCCAATGCGGATAAAAGAAAAAATTTGGTTGGGAAAGTACTTAAATATGTGCATACTTTTAAAGACTTCATCAGATCTATCTACACATGATGAAACTCGCATTTTGTCAGCTGACGGGTTTCTAGAAACTCGTCAAAAAGATACTTCTGAAAAAATTAAAAACATTGAACAATGGACAGATGCTTTCGTCATATTCATAGACATTTATCTGGTTAGACGTCCTCATGCATGCTCTGAACTCCTCTCCTATATGGCAACTATACGCCAAGCAGCCTTTCGCAGGCAAGATTATGCATGGAGAGTCTACGATGAGCAATTTAGACTGCGCCAAGAGAATTGTCTTCAATCGTGGTCCAAGCTAAACAATGATCTTTGGCTTAAAGTAATGACATCATCCAGTACTAGCATCAGGCCGAAAATATCAGGAAGTCATTGAACAGGGCTGCGGCTGCTAAAACATTTCTGTTAGGAGGTCGTTGGCTGAAACATTCAGAAATAACCTTAGATACTGCAGGTTTTTATAGAAAAGATGGCATTCATTTGTCCGACATTGGTCTACACTTTTTAAATCTGTCTTATAAAACTGTAATTAAGGCCATCATGTCCTGCAGTTTGCAATGTTCTTTTGAATAACAATTTAGCAGTCAGTTATCATTTGCTTGGGTGAATTTTATTTTAAGAAAATATTTTGTGGCCCTCAACACACTTTTTAAGTGCATTTCGGTATGGCATAATGTAATCAATTTCTAATATTTAGTAATATAATTGGAATGCCTGATAATGTCCGTCCGTTTTGGTTGTTCTATTTTGCAAGAGAAAGTGTTGTGCAACTTCGCCTCCTTTCTCTTCAGCTAGAGATGCTTGACTCTCTGCAATATTGCCAGGTCATCTTCCAGAGCTTATTCCGATAGTTTCTGCTACGTCGCGTTGTCTATCATATCTCTATGCATCTTCGCTAGTGATATCCTTCAATTTCTGGCGCAAATGTCTTCTTTGGGATTTTTTAGTTTACATTATGCCATAAATCATCTGTATTATTATACATTACTGAATTAAAGCCACGGCCTTTCTCCAAACATATTTGCATATGTGATTGCTCACAGAAATATATGTATCGACAAATCTATGTTGTTGTTTCAGTTTTAATTCAAACTTTTGTAAAATCCTGAAGCCCTGTCCAAATCTGTTTTATTCAGAGAAATGACACTGGAATCATCTGTCTATGCCATCACAATTTTAACTGACCGTACTGTTCTACTATTGTCCGTTTATTCTGACTGTCATTTAATCATGTCCAAACAACAGCTGTATTAAGGTCACTAATAAGGCAGCTACAGTCCTGCTGTAATTCAAAAGGGTCACCAATAAAATAAATGATTAAATTAAAAGGACTGCATTTGGTTAAAGTTATATCTGTATTGTAGTAAATTGAATTTGAAACTTGTTTCAACTTAACGTAAACAGGCAGATGTAACATCTATGTAAAGAAAGAATTTGTGTATGCATTGTAATTTTACACATTTTAGTATTTCATATTTAAATCATATACTGGTGTCATGTCTCAGAAACACACATATACACAATTTTGTATACCAATTTCAAATTGTGACGCTTATTTAATACAGAAATTTTGATTTCAGTATCCGTTCGTCTGGATAGCTGTCACCTGTCATAAATGTTGTGATGCGGTTGTTAGTGGGTTGTTTTTGCTAGCCGTGCGCATTTTGACAATTGTTTGCTTATACTTTGTTCTCCTTGTAAATATTTTGTAAAGTGGTTGACAAATAAAAAAGTTAAGACAGGTCAGAAATCGGAATACGGTAATGTCGACACTTGCTGTATATGAAGTATGTGCTCTTAGTATTTTGATCAGAAAATGCAATATGATACATATACGGTAAACTTAATTATTTTGAAGAGACTTGTATCAAAACCGGTGGCAACAGTTACCACATGCGTTTTACAATATACCCCGCGGCAATAAAACAGTATAATGGATATGGATAGTTAGAGTGCAAAAAAGTCTCTGTTAGTCTTGGTCATTTATTATCCTAAATTTGTGTATCATATACATCTTTTATAAAAAATACCTCACTTAATTATTCCTTTTATTAACAAAAGTAACCTTTAAATAGTCCACATTTTGAAAGAGAATTTTTGGAAGAAACGTTCATGATTTCATGTGAAAAATGTCATGTTTCTACGTGTGTGAATATGCTGTAGCGCATTTATCTCTATCCTGAAGATTTATCGCACGTGTAACGTTTGCGTCAGGCGCACATGAAACATTACCGTAACTAATAATACGATAGTAACATCCACCTTGTAAGTTGAGACATTCATCATGTAAATAACAAATTTTCAAAGATGACGCACACATTAATGCATTGTGTCTATCGTGATGTTTGTTTTTTCACGGCGAACATGAAATCAATGACATTGATTTGTATGTGCATAATGAAAACTCATATTTTGAAGATAAAATACAAATCAGATACACTATTACATTGTATTTATGTCACAAAACTTTAATTAGTCAGATTGATAGTAACATAGTATACATATTTACATACATAAACTGTTCATAATGACAATACTGTTCAGTCCCTGTGCTCTAGCTCATTGTGGTGCTATCGGTCTAATACGGAGTGGCTTTATGTCAATTAAAACCGATCCGACTAAAACGTGTTTTGCTCTTCTTCGCCGACACAATGAATAAATGGCATGCCTAAAATCTCGTCCGAAGATTGTAAATAGTAAAACGTTACAGCTAAATGTCACATAATAAAGCATGTTTGTAAGTTCTTGAAAGAAACGCAAGGCAGCACTTACTTCTTGGCTGCCTGTTCTAGGAGCTGAAATTAAATTATACAATTTTAAAACATGCGAGGGGAAGTTTAAAACAAGGAATATTGTCGATATCAGCCAAATTATTTTGGTAACATCATTTCTTGAACTGTCCCTTTGATTGCCATTTATATTCAATAACAGGCGAACTTGTACATTTCGAGTTTTTGCACCCTTAACCTCAATGTTGGAATTTATATTATGTTTGTTTCGACATAAAGCTCGAGTTATTGCGACGTTCATCGTTGTTATTAAGCAGAAAGGGATGAACATTGTTAGAAATGTGTCTACCCATGCTATTGTCATGCGATAATTTAGACTATATCTTGTTTGAGAACATCTCAAGCGGTTTTCCGCAGTTACAACAGTGGTAGTCCAAAACGTGTATGAGTACAAAACGCATGCCGCGCAAATGAAAATCAGAACTGTCACCTTTTCACGATACTTGCTGCATATGTATCGGCATTTCAATGGGAACGAAGTCACAAGAAAGCGTGCGCATGTGACGGCAACGATACACCAGACGCTAACAAAACTTGTCACATATGTAACAAAGACATGAAATTGACATCCGACTTTGCTAAGTAGCAATGGGTAAACTTCATCATCTAGCCACGCTGTAAGTACACAAAGCAAGAATATAATATCCACAATAGAAAGGGAAATGAGAAGCACGGAACATGGTTTTTTCTTCATTTTGTTTGATAACAGTATGATACATGAAAATATGTTTCCTATTATTCCAAAGCCAACAATTGTAGGTATACAACTATTATGCATTTCATTCACCGCGATAAGCGACTTATTCATCAATAACAAGGTCCAGCAGCAATTGTCTTAGACAATTTATTGGAAAATTTAAGAGGAAAGGTTCAATGACTTATTGTGTTTCACTGTTTGATCACGTGCCAATGCTTCAACGAAACCCAACTTTAAACAGATCATTTCTTCTTCGTGTTGTACAATGCCCACACAATCAAATCTGAAACATATGGTACATATTCTACTCTTGCATTACTCATCGCATTTTATAACAGATTCTGAAAACTGATTATCAAGTTTTCCAGCAGACCTTTCCTTGATTATGCAACTGAATCGGTAAAGTTAAATAGTCAAGGACACTTCAACGATTTCAATGTGAAGGAAGTAAACAACAAAGGCAGAAAGCGACTAAAATAATAAACGATTATGAGATATATTTCAAAACAAAGTAATTGGTTCGGGCTCCATTAAAGCCGCCCATACAACAACAAGTTTAAAATATTAAGTTGCTATTTACTCACGGAAGGGAAGTACTGTTTAATAACAATGTACTTAATAACTATGTTCATGTCATTAGTAAAATCAAAAAAAAAAATGCATGTATTATTATGTTACATGTTCCGATCACACATCCTTGAGGTACAATCCGTCTATTAAAAGGACATTTCAAGTTGGTTTGCTCACCCCAGAATCCATTGTGACGAAGTAAATATATTGAGTTACGATTCCATTTTCATTTATCTGTTATAGCATAGAATAGAGAAACAAACATAGACGGTTATATTCCATATCTGAAACGTAGTGCAAGTATCACAAGCATAAAAGTCAAGATATTTTAAGCTAAATATGGATCTACTGTCAGTATTACATATAACGTGTTAATACCTTGTCAATATTTAGACTTTAGATGAGCTATTTGCAAACGATAGTATTTCTACTGTGTCTGCTATGCATGGACTGTTTTGCGTGTTTTATGTGCATTTAACTAGTGCGGCGTAAAAATAAAGCATTTCATAATTTTCGTTAAGTTGATTTGCATTTCCTGAAATGCAAACTGGCAAGTTCACAGTTGCCAGTTCGGGTCACAAAAAGCGAGCTGACAACAAGTCTGCTGTTCGCAATTCGGAGTTGCCAACTTGATTCTGAATCCTACTTCTATAACAAATGTTTAAACAATGTGTCATCCAAATATTACACAAGAAACGTTCGTAGAAAATAATTTGTTAACTATTACCACTAACCGTTAAGTTTTATTACGATCCACTAGGACCGTATTCATTATTTGTCTTTGACATGTTTTCTTAACACTTTTATTCAACCATACTTATCAATACCACTTCTTAGCCATCCCTTGCAACGTTTAATTCGTAACGGACAAATGAGGTATGGCTGCAGGTACAATGATTACAAAATATACCACAGAAACCTAATGACTGCTGTCTTAGTGGATCGTAAAAAAATGAAGGTAAGTGGGAATTTTTTTCAGATGGGAGAAAAATGATGAAAACGTTGGAAACTATTAGTGGCTGTTTATAAACGGTTTGTATTTGGGCATTGAAGTAAACTTTTATGGACACTTAGGCTTTAATTATATACAATAGCTTTTGAAAAATATGCCTAATTATGAAAGAATGAAAACAGGCCTTGCAAAATTTCGGACTTACACGCATCCTCTCGCATTATCGGAATGAATTGTGTCCGCTGCTAAAGTCCCTGCAAAAAACATAAAAAAGTAATAATTGCTGTACAAATTGTCTTATATTAAACATATTTTTAATAAACAATTTTCTCTGACCTGACTGTGTGGATGGTGCTCCCTGCATAGCCGGTTTGCGCTGCATGCTGTCATACGTTTAGCACAATCGCTGCCAGGAGTTGTAAATCTTATAAATGCAGATTATGTTATCCAGCTATATTTTATCATGATTTTCGATCTTTCGTGGCTTTCCAGACTACACTTATTTTGAAGGTCGTTCCATCTACAACATTAAATAGAGCAAAGCAAGGATGTTAGGAGTGTAAGCCCTGGTCTTGTGAGTGGTGCATGGTGTGTTAACAATATACATTTGCTAGTAGGCATACACGAATTATTCAGGAAAACTAAATGGGATGACTTCAAGCATTTTATCAATAACTCCATCTTAAAAGTTGCAGAGGTCATTCCAGTGAGAAACCTCTTGATCAGGTTAAAACTCTAAATCTAGGACGGCATATCAAAGTTTGTCCAAATTAAAAATCTAGGTAACAGAAAACTTCTTCCATGGGCCAAACAAGGCATAAAGAGATTAATTAGAAACAGGAACACACTTTAAAGAAAGGTCAAAATGCACAGGGGTCAAAATCAATATATTAGCAAATTCAGAACTATCAAACATCTCGTTCGGCACAAAATCAAGAAATCATATAAGACATACATTGAAAACATACTAGACAAGTAGACATCCAATTCAGAAAACACAAAACTCCACCAAATGTAACGCTAAACGCCTCTATAAAGACTGCCAGATACGATAACCAATTCACTGCGGAAAATAAATGGGTTAATATACGGGAGTGTACGAGACTCTCTTTATTATCAATATAAAAGAAAACATACAAACAGAATCTTGATATATATTGCTGTTGTTGTTCTTGTTGTTGTATATACGAAAGCCCGTATTATATTAAAATCATATTTATATATTACTAAAATACGGAAGTATTGATATACGAAAGCCGTATTTTTGTTTGAATTACTAGAATACGGTACCGGCTGCAACTGCGTATATACTGAAATACGGGAGTATGCTTGCAAGGTTCTATATAATTGATATACGGTATTTCGTATACTTAATTTGTTTTACAAGTTTTTACAATCTATATTTACATATTAATCGTTTTAGAGACTCACTCAAGATGAAATAACCCTCGAAGAGAGAGAGAGAGAGAGAGAGAGAGAGAGAGAGAGAGAGAGAGAGAGAGAGAGAGAGAGAGAGAGAGAGAGAGAGAGAGAGAGAGAGAGGGAGAGAGAGAGAGAGTGTGCTGAATTGCTAGTATTGCCTAAGGACTGGTTTGGATCGAACCAGGGACCCTTCGATGCCGAGGCAAACGCTGCCACTGCGAAAATGCGGCTTTTCTCGGGAATTTATCTAAATATACCATCCCGTATATAACTGAAATACTGGAGCGTGCTTGAAAGTCCGTATATTCCGACAACACGGCTGTCCGTACACTTAAAAGTACGGTAATTAAGACACTGCCATGTATATTCTGAAATACGGGAGGCCGTATACTGCTAAAATACGGTATTGTGTACACTTACAATTACGGGAATCAAGATATACTTCCACGTATATTCGGAAATACGGGAGTCCGTATACTGCTAAAGTACGGTATTGTGAATACTTACAAATACGGAATACTATATTTCGCGTTTTTCACATTGCAGACATTTTTTGCGACTACAAACTTTCGCGGAATTGTATCAATCGCGTATACCGGGAAAATTACTCACTAAGGCTTGAACTTATAAATTGTGAATGCACATGCCTCCAACAAGTCTTAACGTCAGTGTAGGTAAGCTGTACCTCTGTATGCATGACACGTTTCGTGAACAGTTGTCACGTTACACATGTACTAGTTATATTCAATGAACCACATAATTTTATAAGTATACAGTATATATTTTCGTTTAGATCATAGCTGGCATGATGTATATTCTTAATTTTTAAAGCACAAGCGAGGAATATGTACAGATTGCAAATGAATATGTTAACGATATAATTAAAAAACTGCCTAACGAACACATGGGAGCTACTCTTATTACAACGACGAAACGCGAGCAGCAATTGCAAAATATGCCGCTATCACGTGTAATCATTTGATAACGCCGAAATATCATAAACTGAAGGAATTAAATCGATGTTTTTTCTCTATAATATAAATATCATTTTAGTAATATTAGAAACATTGACAAAGATCTGAAACATACATTTCTTTATCTACATTGGAATTAAAACAATTAATGACAGTTTGCCTGCATGTTTATGTTAAGATACCATTCTCTCACGGCAAGTTTCTCTGAAGCTAGAAAGTTTCGCAATTGTTCAAGACATGGGTTTTTCGCGGCTATTTGATTTCGCGAAAATAACCTGACCGCGAAAATCACTAATTTAAATTGCGCCAAATCATTTCTTAGTTTATAACTGAAATACGGGAGTGTGCATATAAGTCTGTATATTCCGAAAGGCGACAGACTGTACACTTAGAAATACTTGAATCTAGATATATTACCACGTTTATTCTGACATACATCCGTATACTGCTAAAATACGGTACTGTGTATACTTACAAATACGGGAAACTAAATATACTATCCCGTATATGACTACAACAATTGAGTGTGAACATAAGACCGTATGTTTTAAAAGTGCTGCAGTCCGTACAAATCTATATATACTTCCACGTAAATTCGGAAATACGGGAGTCCGTATACTGCTTAGATACGGCATTGTGTATACTTACAAATCCGGGAAATTAGATATACAATCCCGTAAATTACTGAATTATTTCTAATTCATTCTACATGACACGCGTTTGCATTTCTGTATCTACAATGTATATCAAGTCAAACCTGTTTTAAATTATACCGGTGGTATCAATCTCATTTACTCTGTATAAAAAGGTGTGTAATAATATCCCGGATATAACTGAAATACAGAAGCACGCTTGCAAGTCCATATAGTAATAAAATACGGCATTACATATGCATCTAGATGTGTTTCTAAAGTTAAGGCCAAAGTATACAGGGGTAGTATTAAATATGTGGGAAAAGAAATCCGCTGTGAAATGCCTGATTTTTTACTCCTTAGTTGAAATTTTCTGACGGAGCCGTTTTCACTCAACTAATTGTTACGTCTGTATTCAAAAGATAAATTGGCACTGTCGTCTGATATCGTCATCACTTATATTTGATAATTTGATGCAACCTATAGTAAGTACCAGGATAACTGTATAATAGACCTACGAATCACGAATCACGAATTAGCTAGGATCTAACACATCTATTCATTCGTTTCAAAATTATACTATTAGAATGGATCTTTGAATAAAATATTTACATTTTCTATAAAGCAATATCTGTTTCTGTAGGAAATTGTTTTTATGTTGCTAGCCATTCGGCATTAACTGTTTGTTTTTGTTTTCTTTTATAAGACATACGTTTATAATGCATCATTTGATACGTGATATATGTATATGTCTAACTTTGATGTTGTATGTTTTCTGACGAAGTCATACAGTCAAAATATGTTAATTTAAAACTTCGTGTTGTCTTGGTTTTAATTAAACTATGTTTAACTTTTAAATATAAAACATAAGATTTTATATATATATAACAAAAATAAAAATGAAGCTAATCTTGTGATCAAGTGGTCATCCTTAGTAGGCCAAGCGATCGCCATGCTAAATGAGCGTGTGAAAGGCTTCCAACCAATCATAATTACTTATGCAAATGAGGTGAGGAGCCAATATTTCACTAACTTGAGAAGTAGCGTGTCATGAAATTACGTGATAAGGCGTTATGTTATAGTCCCTACATCATGTTGTAATCGAATCGGAAAATCAGCATGTGTGTATACCATACGCTATATGTATAATTAAAGTATTCAGAGCGTTGACAAACAGAAATAACCTAGACATAGACTCTATATCATTGTGAGAAAAGTGATATACTTAGCAAATTGTTTTAACCGCAATTATTGATGCAGAAGTTATAAATGTTATATCTAATCACGGACATATATACACATACATGTATAGGTCCGTGATTTCATAGTGTAATTGTTATTATGTATGCCTGTTACATAAGACACAAATGCTGCTATATTGCGGTTTATAATATCAAAACGTTGACACTTGAAACAGGGTCGGACTCTGCTTGAAACAAATCTTAAATGAAATATTTCAAAATTTATTGACCAATCACTTTAAATCAATGATAAACGCAACAATTGATACAAACGATCTATTCTTCATGACTTAAGCAAACTTCGCCTTTGATAATGACATATATATTTATATTTATTAATTTGTTTATTCTCGATTGCGAAACAAGTTCTTGCATCTTAGATTATTCGGTCTCGAGATTCATTGGAATTATTTTTGTCTTGCCTAAGGACACTATCGACATGGCTATCGTAGGGATCGAAGACGTGGTCCTTCGATCATGAGGTGAACGCGCTACCACTAATAACAATGAGGCAATCACGTCAATTAAATTGAATGATGAAACTATGAATCTATATTGTAGTGTAATGTAGTTGTTATTGCAGAAACTGTAAAAAGGAAATTGAAACTTTCGTGATTACGCTATTTTACGATTGAGTGCATGTCTTGTTAAAGTAGGGGGCCCCTGTTCATAAAATGTTGTCTGCTTTATATAAGCTTGTATGATAATTATCGTTGGTAAATCACCCAGTAAATTTAACAAGTAATACGTTCAATTCGAAACGCAAGGATTTAGTATACCTGCTTATCTTATTAAATCATGTTTTAAAATATTATATAGAAGGTGCGGAAGTAAAATTTTCCCTTTCAAAGTTTAGCTGTCTTAGTTTTTTGTTCGTGAATTAGTACTGTTAAATATGATTTAAGCCATATACTGCAGACACGGACACGGAAAAGTAAAAAATCACTTAAAATAGATTCTTAAACCTGATTTCAGATAACCGCTATACATGTTACATCCTCTTAGATGCTTATTGGTTACTTGCTGCGACCGATAACCACGTGATGGCAATGTTAATAGTAACGCTTCGTTCAGTTTCTAAATGCTATTTTCAACTGCGTTGAACGGTAACAAGCAGTTGTACCGGTTTTGTTACGGTCCGGTCCGCTCTGGTACGTTCCCGGTCCGGTAGCGGTTCTAGATGGTTCCGGTTGTGGTTCGGTTGTAAAAATTACTGTTGGCAGTACTGTATGCTTTTTATTAATTTTCTAAAACAAATGAATAAAATAAAACATAGTAGATATTTATCTCGAGCTTTCATTATGAATTGCACAACACTACATTTAATCAAAGTTGATCATTTTCATTCTGTTATTCGAAGCCTCTGCTCAAAAGTACGGTCTGCATTCGTGAATAGCATAATTATTATACGCGATATGCATATTATTAGGTGACGGATATTTCCATCTGAATAAAATAAAGCATGGTAGAAACTATTTCTTGCATACCGGTTTGCACTTTAAAACAGATATTTAAATGCAAACTAATCAAAATGATGCCTTTTAATGTAAAAACATACGTTATTCAGTTGCTGCGTTTTGGAAAGTGACGTCACATTGTTTATAACCTTACGTCACAAGTAATTCACGAAAGTCATATTACATGGGGATTTAATATGAGATTTCCCAGCACTGGTGAAAATTGCGGATACCCCGATCCGGTATGCAAGAAACGAACATCTTTAGAAAATATCCGCAAAGTTCTTTTCTTCAAGAGTAACCTTACGGACATAAGATTAGATGCAAAATGTAAATAATTATATGGGAAAATAAGAAGAGACATGCAACTATATAAAAGGCAACGGCTTTGATATTGGTGTCCCCCTGTTGTAAGTTTAAGTTCCGGCTTATAAACAAAAGAGCTGCTTTACTTAAGACAATACTGCACATCATAATCACGCAATATTACATCATTAAAAGAACCTTTTACGCCTAAATTTCATTGGATGACTATGAAGACTTCCCACCCCTTTTCCCGAGGGTCGGAACAACCCAGTCCTCCACAGTAGGCCATGTAAGATCCTTTTTTCTTGCATACTTTATTTGATTTTATTGCAGATTCTACGAGGAAACCGCTTTAAATAGGCCGTACTTTGTTGAGCAGTAAATCAAAACTTCATGTTGATTAAATATAATTCCCCGCATGGAACCCCTTTGCGTAGGATATTTGGAAGGTTCACACGTGAATTTACCATTGTTTATGTATCTAGAGCTAAAAACATAGTGCTTGATCGCACCCAAAACTATACTTTATTTACGTTGTGAATCAAAAAAATATCAATTAAATCCTAAACAGAAATTCTCCTTACGCACGTCCAGTTTACTTGATTAATGCGACTATACCATCGACATTGACTTAATTAACTGGTTTTGTTTACACAGTGACGTCATTTATCAAGAGAAACTGTGACGTCATTTACCGCCATTTTTTGTTTTGAAAAAAGTATGATTACAGGTATGTTCTTTGAAATGTGAATATATTCTGTTGCTATACATTTCTAAAATTTGATGCTCTTGCTTGTGACACCATAAAAAGCACCATTTCTTTTCGCAATCAACTCTCGCTTCGAAACTTCATGGATATTCGTTATCAACAATTTTCGTAATTTGAACCGTTATTGCGTACCCTGAAAATTCGAACCATTCCTAAAAATGAAATTCCTGTTACATTAACTTGAAAAATATTGAAGTGTGTGCTTTCTTATGAGACCTTAGTTTACATTTACAAAAAAAACATTCTAATCTTTCACATGTAAACCGCCATGAAACGTATCTCGGAAATAAAGTGTTCCAGGTACGAGTTGAATACACGAATTTAAAAGTAGTTCGGGTGCTGTCAAGTAAGCCCGAGATGTACTTTCCATAGGGAAAGTATAGGCTGATCTCTTCCCTCCTCGTGCTGGGATCCGCCAATACTTTCCCCGGGGGGTATGCAAGAAAAATTAAGTAGCCCACTTACAATTGATACATTTATTAGAAAAGCCGCATATGTAGTTGTTTAACAAATTTAATATGACTAGAATCCAAAATAGATAAAGAAATTCTTTGCACTTAAAATGTATCCGTGTATAACATCTAAAAAAAGGAGAATACCTTGTAAAGCAGTCACTGCGCCATTGACTTGGCAAAGGGCTGCGTTTATGTCCAGGGCTAACGCAATGCCTCAAATCAAGTATTGCTTTAAAGACGAATAGCTTTATTGAATTAAAACTCAATCATTTTTCTATTACTCCAAAACCAATAAAATATAAATCATTTTTCATAAACTCATAATTATCTAGAGATCAGTGGTGTTTTTAGCTGATTCCAAATATAATTTCTGTGTTATCTCCATCAACTGTGGTTTTCCAATAGATACTTTTATTTGTATCTGATCTTTTCCCTTTTCAAATATATTAAACGAACCTTTTAACGCACCACCTGTCTTTTTCCTACATTGTTTAAATATCAACACTTCCAATATCTACCAGCTTATTTTTAGCTATCGATCTACGACAGCTATCATATCTTGCATTTATATAGATACTTACAAACAAAAAAACAAAAATTATATCAAACAGGGAATGCCACGTACCAAAAACGCAGCCTCCCCAAAACGAACCCCACAGCACCCAGAAGTGCACACCACCAACACACACACACACGCACACACACACGACACACACACACAATCATGTACACACACACACATACACCACCAACACACACCAGCACACAAAGCAAACACACGAGGACAACACGAACAATTAAAAGGAACACAGTGGGGCACCGCCTTGGAACGGTCAGTGGCAAAAACACCACTGGGGAGCTTAAACCGGTTTATGGTGCGCACCCAACCTCACTCTACCCCCACCATGTTCCAAAGTCACAGGACAGTGTAAATAAAAGTAATCCCTGCTAGGTGAATCTCTAACACACGCAATGGAAACAAAAGGCATGGTATGTAAAACACAAAAATGCTCGTGTATAAATATATAAAAAGCAAACCTTGAGAACCAAAAAACGTATGTACTCAATGCCTTTGCAGAAGGCAGAGCACCAAGAGAAACACCCTTAAGGGCCCGACGAAACAGGCCAGAGGACAGAAATCAAAACAGTTTCGTCCCAGTGATACAAATCATATCGCAGAGAATTTTAATTAAACGTTTAACATTGCAAAAATTAAGGTAATATACGGGAGTGTACGGCCCCGTAGTTTTCGAATATACGCGACGGGACGTATTTGCATAATATACGATCCTCGTACACGTGTCCGTATAAGAACGTCTAGTATACGGCAATTTCGTATATTTTCCACACATATACGGACATCCGAACATCTTCGAATATACATATATGATTATTTCTAGTACACTTCAAATATACGGAAATTTTCGAAGGTAGTATCATACAAAATTGTTGTATTTAGCTGTCTAAGCGTTGCTTCATATTTAAGCTAGTATGTTTTGTATAAAAAAAATATCCAGTATACTGTCTGTGTGTTTTTTAATATACGGAGATCGTATTTTCCTTGTATATATGGAATATACGGGACAGAAATACTGATTTTTAAATGCGAGATATACGACGTGTACCGGAGCGGTATTCCAACCATATACAGACTAAATTTATTTTCTGTACACTAGAAATGTACGGACAAGGGATACGGACTAGTATATGCTACGCATACGTAGTGTACATGAATGACATACAAGGGGATATACGGACCTGTATTTTCGTAAATATACATAGACGTATTTACCATATTTAGGGATCCGTAATACAAGCTTGCATAGTTAAATGGTACGGACTTGATTCTCATCTTGTATACTGGGCATATACGGAAGATGTACGGACTTGTAGTGATAAACATTACTTAACATTGTAACCATAATGATATTAAAGTTTAATGTCAGGTAAAGTTCAATGTCATCTTTGATGGAAGATACTGCCAATATTTCGCAATGTTTAACAGTTTGTCTGGCAGGGTTGATCTGTAAATAAAAAAAATGAATACATAAGCTCTATGTTCTGAATTTTAAATGGGTCAAAGTATGCTATATCAACAACTAAAGTTTACAATGTCTAATAAAAAAGACCTGTAGTTCAATATGTAAAATATTTCCGTCAAAAATCCAAATTTCGGCCTCCATACACGTTAACACGGTTTAAGTTGCACAACGTAGATATCCAAAGCGTATCGAGCGAAACTAACAGTTACTTAACTGAAAATGAAAGTGAAGTTATTGAACTGTCCCACTGACAATAATTTCGTTTGATCAACATACAAAATCATAGGATCTAAGGTATATACTATAGCAATGTCATACTTTCGAATTTGGTATTCTTATTAGATTTGATAAGACTTGTTTTCTTTGAATACAGACGTAATATATTGCAGTTTATATTTCCCCCCGGAAGGGTCTGTATTTTATATTAATAGAAATGAGTATAGCATTTGTATTCGTACTTTAGAAGAAATTTTATTAGACAAAAACCTTATTGACCTGCCACTTATTTTGAGCGGAGATTTAAATTCTCGAACAGCGAATCTTAATGATTTCATAACACATAATGACAATGTGCCAGACCTGCATCATTTAGTCGATTTCCTTGATGGGGACATAGGTATAAATAGGAAGTCTAGCGACAGTACAACTAATATATTTGGACGTGAGCTTATTCATTTTTGTAAAACATATGCTTGTTATATAGTAAATGGTCGATTAGGCTCCGACCAAGGTATAGGGGATTATACTTTTATCAACCAAAATGGTTTCAGTGTTATTGACTATTTTATTGTTTCAAAACACTTTTGAAGTTCTATCTCGTACAGAAAGTGACCACTTGCCATTACAGTTATGTATAAATAGTGTTATTCATAATGTAGATATACAAAAACCTGTGACGTCTAATGAGAAAATTATTGTACTCAATGAGACGAACAAAGATCTTTTTGTAAATGCTTTATCCCAAAATGTATTGAATGGCTGTTTTGCTGATTTTGAAAACCATTTGTCTGATCCATATGCAAACACTAACGATATACTGAGTGAATTCGCATCAGCAATAACCACCAGTTCTAGCAAGTTTCTTCAATGTAAACGTACAAAAGGGAGGCATAAAGGGGAAGCTTGGTTCGACCATGAATGCAAAACACTAAAACATATGTCAAGAGAAGCTTTGAAAACATTTAGGTCAAATCGAAGTGTAGCTAGCTTAAATCAGTATCTTGAACGAAAAAAAACGTATAAGCATACTTGTACACTGAAAAAGGAAACAGTTTAATAAATCATATGTGCAAAATTTAGATTCTTCGATACGAAACTCTAAATATTTTTGGGGTGAAATAAAAAGATTGACTTGTCCGCCGAAATCTGAACCTACAATGAAACCACAAGTTTGGTTTGAACACTTTAGCAAAGTATTTGCATCAAGTGATGGTGGCATTGCATCCGATGAGAGTAATAAAAAGTCTGATGACACTGTCACAGACGATAATTTAGATTCTATCGGCAGTATTATTTTCAATTCTCCTATAACAAATGAAGAAATTATTAACAGTATAAAGTCGATAAATATTAATAAGGCATCTGCGGGAAATTTAATTCCCGAAGATTTTGTTTATGATTCGGAAATTGTGTTACATTACATGAATAAATTATTTAATAGATTATTCGAGAGTGGTGAATTTCCAGATTCATGGACTTTATCTATTATTGTTCCTCTCCATAAAAAAGGAAGTGTGAATGTACCGGATAACTATAGAGGAATATCTATACTCGATAGTCTTAGTAAAATATATTTTTCTGTCATAACAAAACGGGTTACTGTTTTCACCGAGGCTTATAACAAAGTGGCTGAATCCCAAGCCGGTTTTCGAGCTGGTTATTCAACAATAGATAATGCTTTTATTCTCTACGCGATAATTAACAAATACTTATCTAGGAAGAAAAGGCAAATACATGTTGCTTGGTACATTTTCAAAAAGCTTTTGATTCTGTCAATCGGACTATTATGTATAATGTTTTAAAGAAACAATGTTTGAAAGGAAAACTGTACAGTTCTATTCTAGCAACACAGTAAAAGGTGTTGTTAGAACAAAGTATGGACATACAGACACATTCTGTTGTCCAATCGGGTTACGTCAAGGATGTAGTTTGAGCCCCATACTATTTTCTCTCTTCATAAACGAATTGAATGATTTAATTTGCAATAGTGGTTTTAGAGGTACATGTATTCAACTTTTTAACCGAAATATTTCTGCTAATGTTTGCGGACGATATAGCACTTTTAGCCGATACGGTAGTTGGACTACAACGGCAACTTAATGTTTCAGATAGTTTCTGTAGCACATATAAACTATCGGTAAATGTAGCAAAGACTAAAATGGTAGTTTTCAAAAAAGGTGGCGCTGTAGCCAGACGCGAAAAATGGAAATATGTCGAACACAATACTGAAGTTGTTAATTAATTTACCTATGTAGGTGTACATTTTACAAATCGATTGTCTCCATATAAAATGTCCGGGTATACATGTGTCAAAGCTAAAAAGGTTTTAAATCAACTTTTGAATTCATTTGCACATCTTCAAGAAATACCGATTGAAATGTTTTTCAAAATAGTTGATAGAAAAGTCATACCTATAATGCTATATGGCTCAGAAGTGTGGGGATTGAATGAGACAAGCTGTTGTGAAAATGTTCATATATGGTTGTAAACGTTATCTGAATGTAAACACGGGATATATTGGGTGACTTGGGACGTTTTCCAATGTATATGAATGCATACAAGCGTTGCATTAAATATTGGTTACATTTATTAGAATTAGGTAACAACAGATTCACAAAATTATGTTATAATATGCTAGTGTACTTTGATAGAATAGGACATGAAAACTGGGTTACACTTGTTAGGAAAAATTTCTTTAGAAATGGATTTGGATATATATGGGAAGCGCAGTACGTTGAAAACCGACAATTGCTTTTAAATAAATATGTTCAAAGACTTAAAGACCAGTACGTACAAATTTGGAGAAACCAGTGTTGTAGTAATGTCAAATTGTCGTATTATAAAGATTTTAAATTATTACATGGAAAAGAGAACTACGTATCTTATTGACATTGGTAAATTTAGAAAATGTATGGCAACTTTTAGATTTTCATCTCATAATCTCATGATAAAGTAAGGACGATACTATAACATCCCTTCTGAATATCGTTATTGTTGTTACTGTGAGTGTATTTTAGAGGATGAGTTACATATTGTCTTGACATGCCCTCTATACAATGACCTTCGGGGGAATATATACCGGGTTACTATATTACAAACCCTTCACGTATCAAATTTTGTAATTTAATGTCATGTACAAATGTAACAACAATTAGAAGTTTAGCCATGTATCTATACTACTCTTTTAAACGTAGAACCGAACTATTAACTAGTATATAGAAAAATATAGTTAAGTAGATATTCGGGCTTATTATATAAACATGTATTTTGTATGTAGTTCGAAACTATTGTCCTTTATATAAAGACAATCTGTATAAATGCAGGGATCACTATAGGCTGTCTTTATTATGACACAATCGCATACTATGATAATAATATATATGTATGTTTTGTTTGTATTCACATATTTCAATGTATGTTACTACTATGTACATAAGTTGTGTATGGGCCGGTGGCCTACAGATCACAAATAAAGTATACTATAAACTATACTAATCCTTAAAATGTTGATGGCTTCAAGGATTAAATAAACTTTAAAATGCGGTTTTAAGCTAAAATTTGGTGGTAAATCTAAGAGATATGTACAGATTTCATTAAATGCCGTTAAGTAGCAAATACCTCGTTAAACTCAGATCATAATAAACTTTACTTACCTCATGAGTTATGTCATTTTACCCTTTTCGAAATGATTTTTTTTTCCAATTTGAACGGCTTTATTCAGTTTGCGTCAAAAGGATCGATTGGTGGAACATAGGCCACGCGCTCCCTGATAGGTCCGCTATCCGACACATAGAATACGCGTAATATGTTCACCACTCTACAGTTTAATCCAGTTAAATCCGGTTTAGTTACATTTTTTTTACATTGTCTTTGTAGGTTGTCATAAACACTTTTGTGTTTTAATTGTACAAAACATTTATTATAATGCTAATCTATACAATTCACCCAAAAACGGATATACAGATTTGGTATGCTGATTTTCTCGCTTAGATGTTTTACCTAGTTTTTAGTTAATAAATATATTTTTTTCAGATTACTCAGTTATTCAGCATAATATATGTATATTTACGTTTTGTATGTTGAGTTGATAAAAGTATCATCTCGATTATTTTTGTTTACCAGTGCGAAAACAACGACTGCA
>JAFMSR010000030.1:354391-394741 GCA_022818135.1 Saxidomus purpurata
AAGGTGTCTTATCACTGGTTTTGTGTGCTCAGGTAATCTGCGAAAAACAGGTTAATTGCAGAAACCTCAAAAACGCGAAAATCACGTTGAAAGGTGCGCCATTATTTTTGTTTGTTACATAAACAGAAAGTTAAGATTTTTCTTTGAGACGAAACACTGTGAATAAAGAAATCTCAAAGGCAGAAAAAAACTTCGTGAATGTATTTCAATAATTGTCAGATTCAAGAAAAACCTTAACCTTAAAATCGATAGATGTGCGAGATACATTTTCCTGACAAAGTCAAATGATGAAATTATTCAAACTGGCACTTATTTACTAGTCCATAGAAATCGTTGAAAAGTTCCTTCAGTCTGACACATCAACAGCTTTTTACACATCACTAAATTGTGAAGTTCACATGCTTGAGTTATGGTTTAATGTAGAGCACTATTGTCTTTAGTGGGTGGGGAGCATGTTTTTTTTTCTTCATTGTTTTTCCTTTCATGTAAACCGTGTTTCCTTTGGTCGGGATGTCATAATATTGAAGTATACTGACACTAATAATCCATGTAAAGATAACTATAAATTAGTGAATTGTTACGAAGAACGGATACATTTTGAAACATAGTCTTGCTAGTTGACAAACAAAGACTCAAAGTGGCAGATTCAGTGGAAATAAAGACACTAAAACATAGTTAACACCATTATCAACATACTATTGTTTGACGTTTCTGTATCAAATGCATAATTTGAAAAATATCTGTAAAAACGATAAGAGCGTCTTGCAGTATTTTATTTGGCTTGGTAAACAATTTTTTAAAACAAAGGTATGTTGATAATGGTATAAACTGTGTTTTAGTTTCTTTATTCTACTAAATCTGTCACTCTGAGTCTTTTGGTGGCACTCCACACTTTTTAGCCACACATTCGAATTGGTCAGGGGTAATTCTATAAAGTTTAGAGATATAAGGAAATTAAACAGCCCTGTGAACTTTAAATCAAATTTAAGTGCCAAATTTTGTTGTTTGAGTTTTAGTTTGCATGTTTGCAAATGCGAAAACATGGGTCTGTAAAGCCAGTGCACATATGACATGCGCAGATGGTGACATTTTGTAAACAAGTGAAAATCAGGACTACAGCTTAGAAAATCAAGCTTTTTACAGGGGGGTGGGTGGGGGGGGGTGGTCATACTTTTACTGCTAGCAAAATATTTTCGTGCTTAAGCACCTTGTTCAATGTGTTTGTTTACTTATTTAGATAGTCTGCAAGCCAGAAACAGTGTCACCTAGTGTGAAATATTTGCAGGTAATTTTGTACAGGTTCGGAAAATAGGGCTAGAATGGTCTCGGACTGCAGTAAATTCTGGCCTCCGACGGTATAAATAGGAACTCAAATTTTCAGGAAAGAAAGGCTGTTTAGACTACCGAATTGTATTAATACGTTCACACACTGGCAACGTGTTCACAGTGAAACACTTATTCTATTTTCAGGTTCACAGGTTGTTCATACGTGATACATCTACTTTGTGGGTGTCGCTCGAAGAAAGCCGAGGGCCAAAAATAGTGTGGAGTGCTTTCAACTAGCAAGAATATGTTTCAAAATGTATCCGCTCTTTATTATAATTCACTGATTTATAGTTCTCTTTACATGAATTATTAGTGTCAGTATACTACAATATTATGACATCGCGACAAAAAGTTTACAGTTTACATTAAAGGCAAAAATAAAAATTGAAAAAATTATGCACCCCACCCATTACAAACAATAGTGCTCTACATTAAACCATAACTCAAGCACGTGGACTTCAAAATGTAGTGATGTGTTATAAACTGTTGATGTGTAAGATTGAAATAACTGTTCAACTATTTCTATGGTCGAGCATCTGGAAGAGACATTGAACTAGTAAATAAGTGCCAGTTTATATATTTTCATCATTTGACTTTGTCAGGAAACTTGCACAAAAATTGAATACTTTCATGTAAGTAACCCAAGAGCTGAAATGACATGTTTTAACAATATTTGCAACAAAACACACTAAAACAGGTTCTAAAAGCTTATATAACAGTAATTTGTTTGTGTATTATGTCAAAAGACCACCAGACTACATTTTAGTATTAGCATCATTTTTTCACTGGTGGCCATTTTGTTTTGGACAAGTTACCTTAAGTCTTCCACGAAACACAAAGCAGAAGCTACTTTTACTGATGACACATATTTAATGCTTATCGATATCTAATATTGAAGAGCTTTTCATATAACGCCTCTATGAAGAGTATTTGATAATTAATGCATAGCGGCTACCGTAATAACTTATTTTATGGTGTTTTTCTGTAAAGAACGTTTCATAGAAATATAAATGATTGCAACGCGTCTGCCTTAACTGGCCTGAATCTGTTAACAGAATGCCGCACGCGTTTTAGATACTAGTAACCTTTTAAAACTAAATTTCCATGAAGTCAACTTTATTTTGTTCATAAAGATATTTCTGAAATCATCAAAATGTTCATAGGACTATTACATATTATCTAATATAGAAATAAAACAAATGATGTTAGACTTAGTTCAATAGAGATCTGTATGAGCGTTTCCTGTGTTTGTCGGATTTTTAGCAGAAGTAGTGCCCCTTGATTTCGGTGGGCGTGGCTATGACTCTCTTGGCGTAAGGTTAATTGTTTCAGCTCACTAATCTTATGGCACGCACTCCCGTTCAAAATACTCGAGACAGGGGTGTGACAATATTGAAAGATAGATAAATAGATATAATCAAAACCTGTCAAAGTAAATGTGCACGTGATAATGGAATTTGTTGCCTGGTCGTTTACTAAATTTTAAGGAGTCTAGTGGTCTTGCATTACTATCAGATGAATATGCAAGTGATATACATCAGGCCTACGAAGATACAGTAAAAGGCATGTCTTTTCGCAGTGTAAGCCTAAGATCACTTCAGTGAGTATGGCATGAATTGTGCCCGTATATCACTATTAGTTAACCACCCACAACTGATTTGTGTCAAAAGTGCCAATAGTTTTCCTTTAAGCTAGCTAAAGGTACATTGCTTTCTAAACAAGAGAGATCAGAGCTTTTAACTGCGCATAGTGAGCATATTAGCTTGACCAAGTTACAGAGAGACCCTTACAAGAAGCAATAAATGAGTGCAAGGAAACTTTATCTACAGTTACCATTGGAAAAAACAAGCCGGTATATGTGTATTCAAACATGATATGTAAACATTTTGAAAAAATACACTGCAGAAAGAAATGTTTACGAGTGTAATGAAGTGATAGACGGGTAATGCAGTTTTTATAAAGTTTAAAATGTTTATAATTATATTTGTAACTGTTGCATGCTGTTACATGATTTTATGTATTCATCAAACTCTTTTCTAACAAGTTCTTTTTCAAATCTTGACAATTCTAAATCTTTCCGCCTTTTTCATATTATAAATTATTATTATTGTTTTTTGCTGGTACCTAAATACAGGGATGTTATTCAGCAATAACAAAATAAAAGGGAAATACATGTAATAGTACTTATAAATTTGCCTTTTTGTGAGACTTGTTAAGGGTTTGTATATAACAACAATGAATAATCTCAATAAATCTATTATAAGAAATATGTTTTAAGAAAAAACATTTAACATAAAAATACATTAAGAAGCGATTAAAAAACCAATGGCTACTAAGTATATATTGAAACAGTCAAAACATATATTCCAACAAAAGAGTATTCAGTCACCGATATACTTTGTTTGTGCAATGAAGTATACATGTACCTACATGTTTGACTGATTGTTTGATTGACTGATTGGTAAATTTATTTATTAACTATTTTTCATTTGTTGGTGGAAAGTTTCACTATTCCTGGGATTTCTCTTCACATACAGCATTGTAGGTCAATATTTTTCAAGACTCTAAGTAAGTGCAATTTGTTTGGCATTTGTTCTGAAGGCTCAGATTTATATTAATAGTGAGTCATTATCTACTCTTTTATGTCTTTGGTTTCATTCTTACTTTTTTAAGGAAATGATACAGTTTGAAAGGCTGTTGCTACAGTTTAAAAGACAGTCGAATATATGATTATACATGTACATACTTTTATAAAGTAACATGGAAATTACAGCTTTGACCTTTTTATAAACCCTTTGTAAATTTTTAAAGCTGTTAAGTATCAAGACCCAGAAATAAAGAATATGTATATTTTAACTTTAAAATCAGTTATAGCATGTTTTACTTTAAAGAGTATAGCACCATTTTCCTTGCAAATGGTCTTATTTCTTCCAAATGTTAAAGTTATAACAGATCTTTTTTATGAGGCAGAATGTGTGGGAAAGAGAGTAAACTGTGCTGTCACCATGGCTCACCATGATTTCCAACATTACAGATGTTCTGATCCACTTTGACAATTGTTGTGGCCACAATAAGAACAATGTAGTATTCGGGACTCTATGTGGGAAGTTTTTCAAAGTAGTCTGCGCAGTTTTAAAAAAATATTATAATGTTGGCTATTATGAATATAACAAAATAAAGAACTGAAGAGAAATTGATAAAAGAGCAAACATATCAATTATATTATCTGTAATGCACTCTAAAAGCTGTGCAAATACTGGATAGAAATCCAGAAGGCAGTCAGTTTTCAAGCATTGTTGATAATGATAATTTTCTACTTTTAAGAAAGTTTAATCAGTGTGTTTACATTTCAAATAATGACATCATAAAAGTAAACATGACAAAAGATATGATACAATGTAAAGTTTATATAGCAAGCAAAAACTATACTCCTAAAACAAATTTAGTTATTGAAACATTGAATTAAACTTGCAAATCAAAATGTCAGACATGCAATTTTGTTTTACACCTTTGTAGGTTTTCATGAATTATTTATGATAATAGCAGGACACTAAAAGTTTGAGCCTGTTTAGCACTTTGGTTTGTGGAAAAGGAGGTAATTTGATTGTTTTACGATGCACTTACAACTTTTAATGTACATTTGAGATGTTTTCCTTACTCGGTTTCAGTATCTAGATTGTCAATGTTAGTCGTGGATACTATTTTAAGTAGTGTTGTAACACATTGCTTATAGTGTTAGAAGCTTTAAAAATAAAGGTTTGACAGTTTTATATTATTCTTATTTATGGAATTGCTTTATTCATGCCTCATGAGTACTTATCAGACATGGGTTAAACTTACAGTGTGGAACCACATCAGTATCATACAAGTTTCTATGTGTGCAAATGAGGACTATTTTTTTAAACGATTTGTTTCTTCCATTTAAACAAAAATAATATCAAACAGGGAATGCCACGTACCAAAAACGCAGCCTCCCCAAAACGAGCCCCACATCACCCAAAGTCCCCACACAAAAAACACACACACACACACACACACACACACACACACACACACACACACACAACCACAACATGACACACACACATAACACTACCAACACACACTAGATACAAAGCAAACACACGAGGACAAAACGAACAATTAAAAGGAACACAGTGGGGCACCGCCTTGGAACGGTCAGGGCAAAAACACCACTGGGGGCTTAACCGGTTTATGGTGCGCACCCAACCCACTCTACCCCCACCATGTTCCAAAGTAACAGGACAGGTAAATAAAAGTAATCCCTGCTAGGTGAATCTCAACACACGCAAGGAAAAAAAAGGCATAGTATGTAAAACACAAAAAGCTCGTGAGAATATAAAAAAGCAAACCTTGAGAACCAAAAAACGTATGTACTCAATGCCTTTGCAGAAGGCAGAGCACTAAGAGAAACACCCTTAAGGGCCCGACAAAACAGGCCAGAGGACAGAAATCAAAACAGTTTCGTCCCAGTGGGATTTAAAACGCCCATCACAGAGTCCTCCCCTCTTCCGTCAGACACAATCAAAGAGAGAAGCATAGCGTCCAACGTAAACGGGTTGAACACCAAACATGCGGTGTGTCTCAAAACAGTGGGTCGTTACCTCTTTTAACAAAACGTTTTATAATTTTAGCAAATACAGTTGGAAAATTGCCATGACCCAAAACTTACGAAGTTTGTAAACCACATCCCCATAAAAATCGGGTTTTGAAATACCTTCTCGCAGAAGAGTCTTTAGATTACTATTGAATTTCAAAACCAAATCAGAATTACGATAGTAAAATTTAGCAAAAATTTACGCAATTTGTAATAACGGTAGCCCTGTTGAAGAAGTTTATTTGTAATATATTGATTACGTTCATTGAAATCCTCAACATAACACACGCTCTGGCAAACCGAATTAACTGAGAAAGTATACCTCATAAGATGTAGCATGAGGTACATCCCCATCCAAATGGGGAAATTTACAATACTAAAATTAAAATCATCCCTCTTGTCATAAATTTTGGTATGTATAATATTGTTATAAATAGAGAGATGTAAATCTAAAAATGAAGCACCAGTATCCAAATTGTTAGTTTTAATTAACTGGAGTTCCCGGGGATAAATAGTGTCCACCAATTGACCAAAAAACGGGTTATCCATATTAAGAATATCATCCAGATAGCGTGATGTATTATTAAAAGCAGTGATAATGTCTGCCTGCGTGTCTGGAGAAAGACTCAACATAAAAGTCTCTTTCATAACAATATAAAAACAAATCTGCGACAAGGGGTGCACAATTAGTTCCCATGGGAATACCGATTACTTGTCTGAAAACTGCATTCCTAAACCTTATATAAATGTTGTTCAATAAAAAGGAAAGGGCTTTACAAACTTCGTCACAGGTCCACATAGTATAATGTTTAACAATACAGCTAGTAAAAAAAGCTTTATCGAAATTGCAGGCGAGAAAGTAACATTCTCCCTGGCAAAAAGTCTTTTGAATTAGGGCAGTTAGCTTGTCATTTATCAAATTATGTGGTAAAAGTGGTATACAGAGTAGAAAAATCGTAGTACTGACTGAAGTTACTTTGTAATTATTAACTTTAAACTTATCCAGGATTTCGCCAGAATTTTTGATCGACCAAAATAAATGTTTACCAGAGTTTTCGTATACTTTATCACAATATCTTTTCACGTGGGATTTTATAGCAGTTAGGCAAGATGTTAATAGTTTTGAAATATTTGTAGTGGTACAAGAGCTTGAATTAGCGATGAAACGAGCTTTATATGGTTGTTTATGTAATTTAGGAATCCAGTACATAGTAGGAAGTTTAATAGTTGATCATCTATACGAACTTTCAAATTAGAATCTTCACTGATGTGATCAGTGACCACATTTTGTTCAACGGAAGGGCTCAAATATAAGCTTTAGTGCTATTTAGTTCGTTTTGTAAAACATTAATATAATGTAGGCGTCAAAGATGATAATATGTTGGCCGCCTTGTCTGCTGGAACTAAGACATACTTAGAATGAAATTCTTGGATTTCCTTTTTCAGATGTCTTAAAGTAAACTTGGGTTTTGATGGAAGTAGGTGTTCATTTGTTTGGTAAAATTTTATACGAGAATCGACAATGTTAAAAATACTTCGTTTCCAAGACGTTAATGCATTTGGATCAGCATTCTCACGACGACACCATTTAACACAAAAAGTTTCGATGGATTCCGCAATATGACCACGACAAGCATGAAAATCAATAGTAGAAGGAATTCTGTATTTTGGTCCTTTAAAGAATAAATTACGAATACGCTTGTCTTTAAAACTTGTTTTTCAGATGTTGAAACAGTAATGCAGAGACAGTGGTGCATGTTGCATGTACCGTCACAGATTCGTCACAAAACGGGCATATTGTTGCACAGCTTGTTGGAGATCTGTCCAAACCTGAGTGTACTGTTCTATGAGTGGAAAGATTTGCTTAAGTGTTTTATCAAGCCAAAATACCACCACTTTAAGATAACAGGTGATGAACCAGGCATTGTATCTTGCAAAGTTTCAGAAAAAAGTGAAGATGTTAAGTTTAACCTGTTTCGAGTAAATGATGAAATCGCACCAGAACTACCAGAATTATCTCAAATTCTAAGAATGGATGCAGCACGTCAATGGTATTTGTACGAATCCATTAGAGAATTGTGTACCACTCAAGAAACAAATGACAGTTGTTGTCCAAATATGTGGTACAAAAAAAAAGAGTGCATGCTCTGTAATGATACTTCATCCTTCAGGTAGTAAGAGAAAGTGTCTCTTAGACTCTTACTGAACTCAAGAGTTCATAGCATATTCTGAGACAATACTTGTCACACTGTAGATGTATTTTCAGTATGTTCTCTTACATACAATGCATTACTGAAGACATTATTATAGTATTATGCTACCTGAAGCGGGGTGGGCATAGAGTTGCGGCTTTGTCCGTCCGTCCCACATTCATTTTTGGGCTATTTCTCGCAACTACTTGCGGGAATTCATGTTCATAAATAAGGAGTCAATGATTGTTAATTAACAGTTCTTCGTGAGAAGCTTTACTTCTAAAGAACATGAAAACATTATCAGCATGTCCGAGCATGGTTATGAGTTACCTCCCTTTATTTAATATTGTTTAAATTGAGTTATCTCCCTTTACTTAGTTCAAACATTTTGATGCAAAGTATTGCTTTTTATAGGCCTGAAATGAAAACTGTTTTTTACAGTTTTATTGTTGAGTTGAACTTAGCTTTGGCCATTTTGCGAATTTTCGCTTGGCAAATTCAGATAATGTTTTGTTTTTTTTTATGTGACTAGGAGATTTGTTTAGAAAAAATACTCACTTGTTACCATAGCAACATACATACTTATCTTTGAGAGCGTCAGTTTGTTTAATAAATCGAACAAATACGTGCTGAAAATGATTTCAATTATTTCAGAAAGTGCTTCAGTTATCATATAATTCAAACTCAAATTTGCATAACCTATTTTTTTTTACTTTATGAATAGATTCTTCTTTGCTAATGGAAAAAAAAACATGTGGTATAGATGTAAATTATCTACACTGCTATAGAATTATTTCTGTTTTTAGTTTAGGACAATAGTTAAGATAATAGTTAATTCTACCATAAACCAAAATTGGTAAAAAAAAACGACTAATTTGAAACAACATTTGAAGAAAATGAGATAACTATTTTCATCGAACGTAACTTACACTTGCGTGCTACGCACCTAAATTTTGCCGTTGAAGTTTCCTCCTGCGAACGCTTTAAAGACGCTCTGTCAACGTGCCTTGAATTTATAGAAGATGTATACGTGATGTCTAGAGTTTTCATCAACGTAAACTGCAGTCTCATAAGAAAAAATAAACTTAAATAATTTTCAAGTAAATGTAACAGGAATTTCATTTTCAGAAATAGTTCGAATTTTCAAGGGACATAATAAAGGTTAAATAAACCTCAGTTTTAATACAAGGGTTTGAAATAAAAAAATACCTGTAATTTTATTGCTTTTAATGCAGAAACAAAACGAGTATCAACAACTAACAAATACCTATGTTGCGATGGTTACATTGAAGTTAACTTCTGATAAGTCAGAGATTGTAGTGATTATGCTATTTTAATCTGTGTTTTTTGCGAGAATATATTCATTACTGGACATATAATTTAGAAATTTAATGTATTATTTATTCGACTAAATATTGCGATCTTAGAAGAATTCCCATAGCAATGTAAGTTTTAAAGGTGTACATTAATAACCCTGCAACACACCACAACAGCATAAACGTCAAATAGTGAAATAATGTTCAATAAAACTGAGTTTTGATGAAAGGTTATGGAATAAAGAATAGAGTATGTCACTTTATTTCTTTTGATACAAACAAAACGGTTTCTAAAACTAATATTATTATTTATTTATGTTGTCATGGTTACAATGAGGTGAACTTATGTCTAAATTTGTAGTAAGTATGTATTTATAACTATTAAAATAGTATTACACTAATGATTTAAATTTATTATTTGTGATGTGTTTTTTATAATAGAGACTTTTTACTTGCATTTGTCAAGGAGGCGGGGATATGGGAATGTAGAATTCAATCTTTTACAGCATACATTAGATTTTCGCTTACCTTTACATATTATGTATCCTTGCTAAATAAAAAATAACGTGACTCTCGTATATGTTTGTCATGAGTTATTGCTCTTACTATCAATAGTTTTACTCTTGATCCTTTTGCTAACATATCGTTTAATTTTATAATAAGCTATTATTTTGCTGTTGTTTCACAGTTACCGCCATTTAATCAAACTTAACTTCTTACTTTCACTGCCTATATGTACCTATACTTAAGATGTGCCTTTCTTGTTGAGTAATGAATATTATAATATAGAAGTTGAACTCACCTTTTCTAATGTATCAGGCTATATATTGATATAAGTAATATTCTGCTAAACGGTGGATGTTAACGGAGAAAATGCTAATAAAATGCGAACTAGTAAAAGCATTCTAAACAATTTGTAATAGGAGAGTAAACTGTGCAAAACAAAGAAGTGATATCCTGCGTATGATAAACATTGCTACAAAATATATTTGAATTTCGTAGATTAACTAGAAATAAATACATACGTAAATAAGAAAGCCTGAAGCTCTTAATTGATTATATCTGAATAATGATACAACTAATTATCAAAATAACAATCATCCTACACATACTGCGGGAAAGGAATATGCGGAAAAGGAATATGTTGTCGTCTGTAATACAAATAGATTAAGTAACAATTTTAGCACGTCTAGAGATATCTAAATTTGATTTGTTCGAATGGTGAACTTACATGTTTTGTTCTTTCTTTGCTTGTTTCAAGTTTGCCTATGAATAATATCACTTTAATTAAGTGACATTTATTTGATAACGCCGAAATATCATAATATTATGTATATTTCTATAATATTCGATACTACTAAAATTGCAGTTACTGTATATTAGGCCTATGTTTTACCGCAAAGACAAAAACATGATCAATATCGTGGTGTAATCCTTCAACGTTTTTAATTTACAGACCTAATGCAAAATAACTGTCATTTTCAGCGGTCGTTTGATACTGTTTTCCTTGAAACTTTCGCAGACACTTTATTTCGCGTTTTTCACATTGCAGACATTTTCGCGACTACAAACTTTCGCGGAATCGTATCAATTGCGAATACCGTGAAAAATTAGTCGATACGGCATGAACTTAAGAATTTTCAATGCTCATGCCTCAAGCAAGGAGTCATTATGTCTTACCGTATTTTTTACACCTGGAAACTTGGAAAGACCGGTAGATCCTTTGGATGAGATTTTACCATCATGTAGCACGAGCAAGAATATGTGCAGATTGTAAATAAAAATGTTAGGGAAATAATTTAAAAAACCGCCAAATGATAACGTAGGAGTTACGCTAATTATGACGACAAAACTCGAGCAGACATTGGTAGATATGCACATATTATTTATTTTTGACGTAACACAGTAGTCACCTGTCAATCAGCCGCTTTTTATGTTTGTGCACTAATTTGATAACGCCGAAATATCATAAACGGAATGGATTTTTTCTCAATAATATAACTATGATTACAGTAATATTTGAAATATCGACAATGATCTGAAACTGATATGCTGTTTTATCTAGATCGGAGTTAAAACAATTAACGACAGTTAACAACAGTTTGCCGGCATGGGTAAGTTCAAACACAATTTTCTCAAGACTAGTTTCTCTGCAGCTAGAAAGTTTGGCGATTGTTCAAGACGTGTTTTTAGCGACTTTTTATTTTCTTGGTTTACAGTACCCATACATTTGCCGTTTATTCGACCAAATGGTCAGATATAGATATTTTCTGAACCAGAACCGCCATATAGATGCAGTGAACACAGCCACAACCGGATTACTGGACTATGACATACGACAGTAGTTTTTCGGATATACACTTGTCATATGGTGAAATGAAGGCTACGCCAAAACAGGACAGTATCGATATTCAATCAGTAGTGCATCCGAAAAACAAAACGGCACTAATTGTAATGTTAAAACTGTGAAAATCCATCTAAGAGGACAAGGTATATAAAAGAACTTCAGAGATATATTGGTGTGGATGTTTATGGAGAACGTGAAATTATATGGAGCTCTGGCAGAATATTGTAACCCGACGCCTGTTTGAATTGATCAATAAATATAAGTTCTATCTAGCATTCGAAAACGCATTTTGTAATAATTACTTCACAGAGAAAGTCTATGAACATTTTGACTCTGATACAGCTGGATATATTCCTGGAGGGAACATTTGTACCCGCCGACAATTTTGAAAATGTAAAGCAGCTCGGAATGTATATGAGATCAATGTCCATTAAAATATCGTTAAAATTTTGAATCGGAAAGTACAATACACTTCGTTGAATAGCTACACATTGGTATTTCACAAGGCTATGTGTGATATATGCAAAAGAATGAACAATTTGAACAAGTTCAAACGGAGTTTTAGCGAAATTGTCTAGTCCCTGGAGATATTTGTGTGAACTTTTTGTCCAGAGAGTTTCTTGGTATATTTGTGTAGAAGGATGATTAAAGTTCAATTTTAGCGAGGGTGGACAGTTGACCTCGTTTCAGTTTTCATGGAAACCAAGATGGCGTCCAAGATGGCCGCCATTTCATAAGCTTATGCATTGTAAAGATATAACGATCATAACTATAAAATGTAAACCAATATTGATTTAAATGTGAGTAGTAATTTATGTCCAGATACAAAGCCTTTAAATGAGCTTCTTTTAAATGCCATTAAATTTCAAGGTTAATGTCATTTAAGGGTCAAAATGTTGAATACTGTTAAAAAAAACTCTCTTCTGTCCTATGATGTTTTTATTGTTTTGTTCATTTTTCGTAATAGGCATATAAAAAGTGGTTTGTTACTTTTCTCATTCAATGTAAGTGTCAACAAAACTTAGTTCATATTTATAAATTGAATACTCATTAAATTATAATGAATTTTCTGCAAATAGGGATTTAAAATGAAAATTTTAAACACATACTTTATGGTTTGCCGCAATTACTGTGTAGACACATTTTCTATATATTTATGAATGTCTTTGTAATTAAAAAAAACTACATGACAATCAAGGTCAACAGATTCAATGTTCTGTAGGTCAGGAAAAGGCCAATGTCAGCATCACGAAAAGGTGATAAAATGTTATTTATCTACTGATATGAGTCGATTTCTATACTTTTTCTGCAAAAGTTCGGAATAATGCTACCAATTAAGTGCTTTGTCTTTATCTATGCAACAGTTACTTCATTCGTTATTGTTGATTATTTTATTTTAGAAATAGTACAAGTAATGATGGGTCATTCACCACTTTTAAATCTATACTTTATGATAACATCATGTAGCTAATGTATGTTACGTCTCTGTGATTTTCTGTATAATATATGTTACCACTATGTCTTAACAATACTTTATATATTTGCATTTTCGTTGGTTGAAATAAAATCAAGGTTACTAAAGGAATGAGTCAAGGTCATATAAAGTAGCCCCTTTAAAACGACTATAATTTAATTCGCCAAGATCTTCAAGGGTTTTTATCTTTTTTCTTGTGTGTAGATAGTACTTTTATACATACACCTTTGGAAAGGTCATTTCAAAGTCAAAACATGGTGATGCCCATGTTTACAAAAAGAAATGCAGTAATGGTAATAAAGTGTCTTTCATATCATCGGTTTTGAGTAAGGCTTGCAAATAAGGGTAAGCCCCTTGTACAAAAATGTTTTATTGCATTATATGCGATATTCGTCCTTGACTGAGCCGTTCTGCATATTTCTGCTGTCTGTCTTTGAATAAATTGTATGCACATGTGTTTGCTATGACAGACGGTTAAACCTTCCAAAGCACAAAATAGTGGTCATAAAATTGTAACAACCGATATATTTACAAACTATCTAAACATAATCAAAAAGATAAAACTGTTGAAGATTTTTGCGGATATAACAGTTGCTACATCATGGTCAGATTAGTTAAAGAAATACAATTGTTGTTCATTTTTATTTCTATCTATCTATCTGCCATTTATGATATTTAAATCTTGTCAGGTGCTACCTTCTGGTCGGATTAGAAAAAGAATTCTAACTGTTTGTCGCTTTTTTTCCAGAAACCCGTAAGTCAATTTTCTAAGTTTTGAAAAAATGATTTTGAAGTTTGAAATTCCAATGAAAATCAGTGACTTACGGGTTTATGGAATAAGCTTTTAACCGATTTATATTAGTTCCATGAGAAAACAGACTACCTCATCATAAAGAGCTTGATGAGACGAGTACAGCGGTACCAAAATGTCAAAACCTAAAAAATCGACTTACGGGGTTCTGGAATAAGGCGACGTGTTTTATTTTAATTTCAAATAAGAGGTGTCAGGACTTTCATGTTAAACTGATGTTTTACTTGATAATAGATGAAATACATTGTAATTATCGTTTCTAACGTTATCAAGGTCTTTAAAAACCTAACATTACATATAAAAAAATAGGTTACCAATGAGACAAGCAGACATACGTACACGAAATGATGTTATTAGAGTCCATCAGCGGAAAGTTAAAATACGATCTTTTAATGAAAAATGTCTCAGTACAACACATTTTCTTATGCATTTATTCTGTGGACATACAGTTGAAGTGAAATGCAGTTGATCTCAACCTGTCTCAAACAAGTCATCGTCCAATATGTGGTATTTGCATGATTGGCAATACTTAGATCATTATTATGCCTACAGCTTAATATATCATATATGCTCAGGATGAGATACTCTGCAATGGATGTTACAAACTATATCCATAATAACATATGTGTGACACACACCTTGATTAATCTGAATATATGTTCTAAAATATTGGCTATGGAAGCCATACAGCGATAGTTTTGAGGTTAATAAGTTTATCAAAATAAACATTTTGTCATGAAAGTGTCATCTCTATTGTAACGATAACCTATTTTTCCAAAGCACAGTGGTATCCCGATTCCTATACTAAAATTCCAGACAAAAGACCAGTATTTTATACACATTTATTTTATTTTTTTCGATTGCGAAACAAGCACTTGCAACTTAGATTAATTACTGTCGAGACTCATTCCAAATGGAAGCACCTTTTAACGGAGGGAGGCAATAAAGTGTCTTGTCGAAGGACACTGTCATGGCTCAGGATTCGAATCCTTAACACCTTATCCTTTGGCCCTACCAAAATGCCATAGTGGCTCCACACCAGGCAGGAAGGCAAAGAGTTAACATTCCTAAATACATGTAGCTTGCGGCTCAACAATCAGGCCTCTGCTGGTATTCAATCCTTTGTATACAAGCTCCCAAAATTGATGCAAATTATTGAACCAACTGTTTGTTATATGTACTAAAACATGGAGATGAAATTTGAAATGGAAATTGATGTGTACGTACAGAGGTTTAGTCCCTTTTATAGAATTTATTGTTACTTGTCATCACGTCAACAGGCAGAACGCTATGTTGCTTTTGCGTGTTTTCACATTCGGTAAGAATATATGGGTCAAAGAAATTAATATGACTCAAGACGAAGACCGCTATTACTCCATCAGTATGAGGGTAATGTACATAAAAGATAGATAATTAATTTCAATATATCACAGATGAACATATACAGATGGTTATAATTATGTTTTTACAAGTTTAGAAAGCATGATATGCAAATCAATACCAAGGATAACACAAAAAAGGCAAAAATGATTCTCCCTTATTTCCATTAGGGTCCTTGACATTGATCGCACACCACGGAAAGGCAGGATTATTTACTTCAAATGAATCAATAGTATCACATGTGTATAGTATCACAGATCTAGGTTATTACAACAACATTGTATACACGAGATCAAAATGTTGTATGACTAACATTTCAGTAGTCTTAATAAAAGTACTGACTAGATTAAAAACTAATATATCAAGTGTATCTATCCAAGCATTACCCTGAAAATGCAAGAGTGATAAGACACAATGTTAAAACTAGGACAGGATGTTTGACGGCGTTCTGAAAATGATTAAAAACTGTGATATTACGTATCAACTGTGGCAAGTTTTTCCAAAGGATACACCCCTGATAAGCAAAAGTCTTTTTATCAAATCCCATCACCTTAGGAATACAGAAACAACCACTGTCAATAAAATTTAGCCTTGATGGATCATCAGAAGTTACCTCAACCTTGTACAATGTTTGTGCAATGAGTGTCTATGATTGAATTGTTCTCCCAAGTAATCTGGAGCTATGCCCGACCAACTTTGACATGCACTGGCTTCTGCTAATAATCCATGCAAAGAAACACGTATGCAAAGATATTTGTAACCAACATACATTGGTAAGAGCTGGCTTGGACATCAATAATGGATCACCATATGTATAAGTAGTAAGTGTATTGGTACGTGAATACTGTGACATGTGTGTTATAAACTTGCGGCCTTGATTTATTTAAAAGAATTAGCTATTTATTCAATAATATAGATCTGAATTATAAATAAAAAATGCAAGTATGTATCAAGCGCAGAAGAGGCATTAATAGGCTGTTTTCGGATGATTCTATGCAAACAATTCAGATCGAGGTGGAATCTTTTATTCAAATAATATCATTTTAATCGTTTGATAACTTGAATTGAATATGATAATGTCTCTGTACAAATGGTAAATGAGTATTGCCGCCCACATATCACTTTTGATTGCAATTTACCGATGTAATTAAAATAAGGGCCCATATCTTGAGTCCGAAGTACTTTTTGATAGTACATAAGGAAGAAACAATGTCAGAGCCAGGGCCAATACACGTCACTAATTTACTATAGGTTTTTCTTGGATACCAGATCGGGATATCTGCAGTTATTACCAGTGTTGCAAAATCTTGTATTACACCCCCTGGTTCAAGATGGCTTAATGACGTCTGAACAAAGTACTTTTATGCGTAAATTTAAGCAACTAGTTTTAATTTATTTCTGCTACTATTAGAAGAATATGGTATGCAAAATAAAGAATCTATCACTGGCTGCACGTGAACTTTGCGGAGCCTCGCTACCGCAAAAAAAAACAGTTACCCTCTAGCCAGATATTCCCATCTGCACGTGCAACAAGTGAACCATTTCTTATAAAAAAAAATTTGTAATTAACTCGCGATAACTTTTTAACCAATAAAGTTATTATACAATCACTAACGGGATAATAAAAATAACATTTCTTCTTTCTTATGAATATTTTTTTATTTTTCTGAGACTAAATTTATTTTGTCTTTATTAAGTTTAAAAATATATCATGTTACTATATAATATATAGTAAAACCCCCAAACTGTGACAATTTAGTGAACATTTGACAGTTTGTCTTGCTTTTGTACAAACAAACTATAAAATTATTTTAGAATCACAAACGGGTTTGAATAAAACCATCTTTCTAGATTTTAGTGATCTCATTTTTGTAGAAACTAAGAAACAACAAAATGTTTTTTTTTAAGGATTTGTTTAACAGGTACGTATTTTTCATCGCGCTCGGTTGTATCCGTAATTATGGTCGAACTCCTCCGAATACATGTAAGTGATTCAACAGCTCGGTTAGGGTAAGGGTAAAGGAACAAACTACTATTGCAACACGCGATTTTGTAAAACCTGGGTTAGGCCTAGGCTTAAAGACAAAAAGTTGTCTGACTTAAAAATCCGGACTTTTAACAGATTGCTTCGATTCGAGATATCACAAATGATATATTGACAAAAGAAAAATACTCATTTACTTCAAATAATATCCCGACCTTCGTTATTATTTTATAGACTAAACAGACCCTTTACTCAAGTAATCAATCAATTTTAATGTACTCATTTAAGTATATCTACCAAAAGTATGTTCAAAGTATAAAACATAACAATGCATATTGATACGCTGCTCGGTGACATCCAGTGGTACTTTTATGTGAAGTACTTACAAGGTAAACTTCTACTAACTAGTTGATCACAAAATTCATGTCATGCAATTAATATGACAAGCCTTGTTTGCAAAAATGGAACGTCATATATACATTGTACATGACTCCAACACAACTTCTCCGCCACCACTCGTGGCAAAATTGATGAAAGCTGAGTTTGAACTGCTTAGTTTATACTAATTCATTTTAGCTCGATTGTGAAGAAAGCTTGTAGCTTATCGAGTCACTCTCGAGTCCGCTTCCTGAAAAAACCAGTACTGGTGTCATATGAGGAGGTACGGTCGTGACCTTGGTGGGGCTCGAACCCGCAACCTCCGGGATGAGCGGCAGACACCTAAACCTCTACACCACCGCTCCCCTTGTTTGACTTTGAACTGCTGTAACTGTGCTACAATGTTTAAGGGTAGCGAACGACTGTGAAATTCAAACAAGCCTGTCATTTTATTTAATTTCCGAAATTGTGTTTCAATGTAGTCAATTGCTTTTTAATGATTTACTTAATTTTTCATTGAAATTGTGTGATTTCAATCCGTTTTACGGACGTCGCCATTGATAGCTTAAGCCACTATGCGCCTGCGCTAAATTTTGTCACAAAATATGTTTTATTACAGGACCATATGATACAATTTAAGACACATCAATTTTCTTGATCCATAATCATGGCTGGTATTTAGCAATGTTGCCATGGTAAATATTTAGCGTGGATCTAACTGTTGAAGGAATTTCAGTAGATCTAGCCACAGGGCATAATTCAGAATAAAAAGGATGCGATATGATTTTTTTTAATTGTAGACACCCTGCCAGTAGTCTAACTGGTCACACATTAGTGCACATTGCTTAAATAAATTTTAGTGGCCACTTATCAATTGTACTTGCTAATTACATAATAATATGCAGAATTATTTCACATTGCTTAAATAAAAATAAGTGGTCACTGATCAATTGTACTTGATAATTACATGATAATTTGCCGAATTATTGCACATTGCTTAAATGAAATTAAGTGGTCACTAATCAATTGTATTTGATAATTACATTATAATATGCATTGCGGTCTAATTGAAATTATGCTCACTTGTGTGAACGAGGTGACATATGTATTCACTTATCAATGTGATTGAAACGGCCAAGATGTTTAATGAATGAAACATAAGGTATTTATTTAGTTATCTTACGCATATACAACTCGGTAAAAAGTCATTCCGCAAAACGAATATTTCCACCAACGCTACAAATGTTCAGAAAAAAACATACTTTGAACTGATGATTATGAAATTTAATACTTCGTGGGTTTTCAATCAGTGAAATTGGACACGTATTTAGGAAAATAACGTGATTGAAATTACAATGTATAATACTTGTTTTAACTGCACAAGTCTTGAATATATATGCTGAATGATCACGGCAACATGAAGTTTTGTTTTTAACCAATAAAATCCAGAAAACTATTTTAACTTACGTTCGTCCATATTAGAATATGTGTTTTACTTGCAAATTCAACACAAATACTTTCGACGTAAGTTGAAATAGTTTATGAAATTAATCTTCGCGTTTTATCTCTATGTATATAAGTAACAGGTGAAAAGTATGAAATTATAGGTCCCTGATAATTAATTATAAAATGGGATTGATCATGAAAACTGTGAAAGGCCAACAATGGTAAAGAAGCTAATAATAGATAACAATAGGAGTATTTATTTTGTTATGAATCAAAGAAAAAATATAACATGTTTACTATCAGCAGTTAAAAACAAAGCTAGCCAGTCAAGTCAAGTCAAAGAACCTTTATTCACTCATTTCATTACAATGAAATAATGAGGTTTACAATAGTACAATACTATGAGGCTCATACGCAATTATGGTAATAATAAACATTCATAATATATTTAATCGTGTAGTTCATACTATTTAAACCTGTATATAATATCATTTCGATTTGGAGAGTCATGCAAATTAACATGATAAGACTGAAATTACTGTAAATGTTGAACCATTGTTTAAGCTGACATTTTTAAAAACAAACAAAAAACATTGTGTCAGCTACTCAACGACGATACCTATAAATACAATCTGGTTCCATGAATACATCAATACGGGGTTAGTTCTTTGTTTGTTTGAAATTACCTTACTTCAGTTAAAATCAATTTAATAAACTTACACAGTTTAATATATTCGCCTTTATTGTCCGTATTAAATAATTGTTCCATTTTATAAGTATTTGGACGTGTGTAATAATAAGGTTTTAATAGTTGTGTTCTTTCATTTTTGAGACTTCTACATTTAAACAAGTAATGAAATTCATCACCAATTTCATAATTGCTGTTGCATTTGTTACAAAGACGTCTATTCATATCTATTCTAGACCAACTACCTGTTTCAACCGGAAGTCTATGATTCCTTGTTCTAAAACGTATCACATAGTACAAATATTGAATAGGTGTTTCGGCTAGGTAGTTTTCGAATACTAAGCTTTTTTTAAAGATTCTGTATGAAACACTTTTACTAGAGGTGTCTATAGCGGAATACCAGTCATTTAAATATAAATCTTTCAATTTCTGTTTTACTGTAAGTTTTAACCATTTGCTGTTTGGAAATCTTTGCGAATTCCAAATATCTATGAGACCACAACTGATAAGAATTTCTCTAACAGAATGTAGCCATGGGAAGTGTTTTTTGTTTCTAACCTGACTGAGTTCTGTAGAGTAATTATAGATTATCTTGTACAGTATATTTGATAGTTTATTTACTTCCAGATTTTCGATATAACAGATTCGTGACCAAAATGAGATTATCTTTTCACCAATTTCTATTCATAAAGGGAGACAACCTGTCTCTCCATATACCATATAATTTGGCGTTGAAGATTTAACTTTAAGAATATATTTTACAAATTTTAGCTGTACCTTTTCTATGATATCTAAATTTCCATACCCCCAAATTTCTGCTCCAAATAAAAGTATTGGTTTTATGGTCTTTTTAAAAATGTCTATTTGTAAATCTAATGGCAATTTTAATTTATCTGCGTTTCTAAGTAAACTGTACATTGCTCGAGATGCCTGTGATGCTATATGTTTTTTTGCATTGAAAAAAGATCCACTTCTACTAAAGCATATACCAAGATATTTAAATTCAGACACTACTTCTACCCTTTCGTTCTTGATCATAAAGTTATATCTTTTGGGGCGACCCTTAGAAAAAACTACGATTTTTGTTTTTGTGAGGTTCACTGTTAACTTCCATTGATCACAGTACTGTTCATATAGATTTAGTGCATTTTGAAAATCATTTTCATTTTCAGAGAGTATAATTGTATCGTCCGCATATAACAAAATATACATTTTTAATAAAACATGGGCATTGTTCAAAATGTGATCATTTTGCTGATTAAATAAATTAATACCTTGGACAATGTTGCTGTCTTCAAAGAATTGATAAAGATCATTCAAAAATAGGGAAAAAAGAAGAGGGGACAAATTTTCCCCTTGTCTTACTCCAATATTGCAAGGGAAATAATTCGAGACAGTTGAATTTACTGAAACACAAGATTTAATGTTCTGATACATATTTTTTATAAGTCTAAATCATTTACCGCTTATTTTTGTTGAACTTAGCTTTTGCCAAAGACCGTCTCTCCAAACTGTATCAAATGCTTGTTTTAGATCTATAAAACCACAGAAAAGCTTTTTCTTAGACTTATTTAATATACTAATCAAGCTGTTTAATACGAATAAATTATCATATATTATCATTATATATAGCTAGCCGTCGAGACTGATGAATGCGCATAGCACCAAGACGTCACGCACAGTGGGCCACGTCACTCATTAAAGCAAATATGGCGACTTACACTGATCGGGTGACTGACTAAAAATTGACTTTTTAAATTAAGAATTGCAACATAAATATCGCATAAACTTTAATTGTAATTAAGCCTATGGTATATTTGTATAGTCAGTTCGAGTGCTTTAATAGAAAGCACTCGGAAAAGTAGGCGGAGTTTCGGTGAGGAAGTAGCACCTTCCGGCTTTTCTTATTTACCCCGGCAGAAAATAAAAATATAGAAACAGAAAAATATCTGTAAAATACATCAGTCGCATGAAAAAGTTGTGTTTAAGAACATAAATATTATTTTTGATTGCGTCAAGTCAGCCTTAGAAACCCTCACCTTTTTCCTTTAAAAAGACCAAGACATTCAGCATTAACAGTCATACAATGTTTTGATTCCGGGAGACAAAACAATGAATGAAAAGTTTACGTCATCACACTGACGTCATACCCACGTTAAAACGTTGTACAGTTTAAATTAACGGTACGCATTTAAATCGATGTCTGCTTTGTTTTGAATCTGACGTCTTCTGCATAATGTCACAGACAGGTATTTTTTACATTTTATTTATTAGATGATTAAATTGAAATAAGCATGTATAATACAGTTATGTATGATATCTTGAATAGCTGCCCGAAAAGGGGAGTGTATTCCAACAGCCACTATGCTATTTTACACATCACCGCCGTGCTGAAAAAAAGGTCCGTAGTAGTAACGATAGTTTTCAAAAATTCGGCTTATAAGAATCGAAATAACTATGTCTTGGAGGCTTTATCGAAATTGAAGCATTTCCCGTCGGTAATGTGCCTGTGTAATTCACTCGGGCTCGCCCTCGTGAATTATTCCGCCAGGCACATCACCTCCTGGAAATGCTTCAATTTCGATAAAGCACTCCAAGCCATAGATTATTTCTTAATTAAGCGAACTCATATAAATTTAAACGGACTACAATCTGGGAATAAATCTGTTTTTGACTTTCGTTTTCCTTTAATATCAGGATATTCATGCAACAGTTTAACAGTAAAGAGAATAATAGTTGTAGATCAGCTACTTCAGAAGTCTACGCGAAATAACGTACAAATAGACATACATTGTGTACCATGCCAATTCCACAACGTGAACAATTAAATTCACTTCAACCGACTAAATCAACCACAATGCATCAAACTAACCAATAAAACCAGCCATTTACTTTATGTTCTAAATATATATTGGCATGCATAAGTATAAAAGTAGCCTATATACTCCTCATGTAAAGCTTCCTCGGACAAAATTTGAGGTAAAGTTTATTTTGTTTTCACCCGGTGATATGTTAGTTTCTCTTACCATATTCCATATCTTGATGATTAAAGATGTTTGTGAAACGGTATTTTGGTAAATGTATTTTTTTAACACAAAATGCATAAAATGGAATTCTACCGCTATGCTACCTTATTTTGTATTTATTTTATTAAAGTGGAGGCGTTGAGCTACCTAGCACATACAGTCTTTAAGCTTGAAAAGTGACCATGTAACAAGGTATACTGGTAGTAATCGGTATGCTTGTAATAGAAATATGCTATTGCTTCCATCAATATGTCGTCTGTGGTCAGGATTTTGTTTGGAATCAATGTTTCAGGCAGTTCACAATCATAACGTTGAAATTTTCAGAGATATTCGAAAAGTCGTACCGATCTATAAAGATGGTAAAATGTGTTTTACCAATACGTGTTTTGGTGTTGTCTAAGGCAGGTAGTGTTGAATATGTGTCCACCTATTTTAGGAGTGTAAGGGTTTCTTGAGTTTTCGGTATGTACTACAAGGTCTTTGAAGTGTATTCTGTTCTAAATTCATTATCATCCTTGGTAGTTGGTGGCTCTTTATTGTCATACGATACAATTTTCCTGGTGAAACCGATACTCATGTCGATGTTACATGTACTTAAAATTGGATCTTTTGCGAGGTTGGTGTGTGTTGTTGTATATAAATTATCTAATGCTGACATATGTTACAGTATCTTAATATGTTGTTGAGTTCGACGGGGTAATTTACAATCTTATTTAAAAAGTATAATTTTTCTTGGTTGTGTTCTGTTTGTTCCTTCTGTTTATTTATGTTTCTTTGGGTTTATGTATTCCTTTGTTTCCACATAAGTGATTCTTCATTGTTCTTTGTCCAGTTCTTTGTTCATATTATTTTTATCAAGTGATTTGACACGTTGTTTGCTTGTTGTGCTAACTTCATTTGATTTGTCTTTGTCTTTTTCTTCTGATTTGTCTTGTTGTTTCTTTTGTTTAATGTTATCTTTTCTCTTGATTTCTCATGTGCTTTGATTGTTTTGCTCTTTGCATTTGATGTTTTCTGTTCTTTTTCACTTTTTTTGTTTTCTGTTTCTCTAATCTCACGTGAGTTATTTTGTATTTGTTTTCATTGTTTATTTTTTTATCTTTCTTTTCAATTTCATGACCTCTTTCTTTTTGTTTTGCAATGTGTTTATCGTAATTATTAGTTTAGTTCTATTCCGATGCGTTTAAGCTCTAGTGCGTTTGTTCAATATAATCTCCAGAAACGTTGATCAAATTTATCTCGTCGGCACTATTTGTATCTCAAAGCACAGGTGGAAGGAACATACCTTTGACTTTTTTTTCTTAAGCTAATGTCTTTTTCTATGCATTTTAAAATTGATATCAGAATAAATAAAAAAAAAAAATTGAAAAATTTTTTTTTTTCCTTCATAGCTCTTTACTATATACAAGGTTCCCAACACACTCTGTATGAAAACAAGCATGTCGCTCCGAAAAACTCTTCCATTTCTTTCAAATTTAAGTTACGTTAAACAAATTTGAATGAATTTTAGAGGGAAATGATAGAGCTTCAAGAAAAAGTTTACTTCAATGGAAAATTCCAAGCCGTTTTCGTTCTACACAAGCAGCTTAGAGCGATTTCGCTCAAACCAGAAAAAGTCACACATTTTCCAAACGGTGATTTTCGTTAAATTCTCTATTTATAGCGGTACTGCGACAGGAAACATTCAAAACATGCAATATAATGTTTAGACACACATCATGTCGTAGATCGTACTTTACTCAAAATGGGTACGATGATACGGCGGATTTTTCATTTTTTGTTCACGAAATGCTTTTACTTTTACTTTCAATCGCCTTCGGATATGTTTTGATAATGTCCTTGAATAGCTGTTAGAAATCATTGCGCAACCTCTCGGACCTTCGTTGCCGCTTATATATTTTGACAATTACAAAAACTGAAAAATCCGCTGTAGCATCGAACACATTGGTGTAAAGGTACAATCTACGACATGATTTGTAGTGTAATAATATATATTTCTTGTTTTGATGGTTGCCTTTCGCAGTACCGCAATATTAGTGGAGAATTTAGCGAAAATCAGTGTCGGAATATGTGTGACATTTTTCTGGTTTGAGCGAAAAACGCTATATCAGCGTTGGTATTTTCCTTGTAGAATGAAAACGGCTTGGAATTTTCCATTGAAGTAAACTTTTTCTTAAAGCTCTATCATTTCCCTCTAAAATTCGTTCAAATTTGTTTAACGTAACTCAAATTTGAAAGAAATGGGAGAGTTTTTCGGAGCGACATGCTTGTTTTTATACAGAGTGTGTTGGGAACCTTTTGTATAGTAAAGAGCTATGAAGGAAAAAAAAATTTTTCAATTTTATTTTTTTATTTATTCTGATATCAATTTTAAAATGCATAGAAAAAGACATTAGCTTAAGAAAAAAAGTCAAAGGTATGTTCCTTCCACCTGTGTCTCAAAGTTGAAGATCGTTTTTGATTGGTTAAAGACTTCGTTTTGTGATAATGGTTTTGATTTGTTTTTCTTTTCAAAACTGGTTTAGTAATATCTGTATTTCTCAGCATATTACTTTGTATTTTGCATTTCTTTTTCAAGATAATTATCCATGTCATCTTTGTCAGGTAACTTGTTTGCTTCTTTTCTTATAGCATCAGTTTTCACTGCGGAAAATAAGTTGATGTACAAATGCAGTGTACTCACAGTAACTGCACACTGTTTTAGACATTATAGAAAATAAGAATTCAATAGTTCTAGTAAATTCGAATGTCCGATTTTATTGATATTGCACCTATTTTGACTCCAATGGCATGTTTTAAACAACTGTGTAGAAGACCACTTATGGATATTGCGGTAGTCGAGTGATTCGGAGATCCCCGGTTGAAATCCCGGCCGAGCACTAGAACATTTCAGAAACGCTTTTCAGAGTTTCCCGTCCATCTAGAAATGAATTGGTTGAAAACTCAAAGAACCGACGAGTCTATTCATAAAAGAGCTAGGGTCTGGTATCCGGATTCACTTGTATCTGCATCTGTCACTCTTTAACCCGCACCTATCAAGAGTATTGTCAAGTTCGCCCAGGGAGGATTCCTAGCGTCGGACAAATCAAAGAAATAAAAGAGGACAACTCGACAGTGCTACATACTAAATATTTAAGCTCTAGGCATTGTTCTGTCCGAGAAGAAGATTTTAAACGTTTATCCTTTATAAACCTAAGTAAAATGAAATGACCCCCTGGCGGAGTCAATGTTGACTGGGGATCATAATTTTATCAAATTTGGTAGAGGTCAACATGCTACACATTTAAGCTCTATTCCTGATGGCTTTAGAGAAATAGATTCTTTGCTGGTTTGTCTTTTTCTTGGCATGGCAACAAGAGTTCTGCATGGAATCTAACTGTTTGAACATTACTGGTTGAGCTTCAAGCAAGAAACATTCCCGCCATGTTTCAACAACATTAATAAAGATAAGTAACAAAATAAAGGTGCTAGAGTGTAAACATAGTAAATAATAACTATTATATATTGCATGTTTTTGTAAAATCAGCAAGAGTGAAAACATACTTAAATATTGCAATTTTTGTTAAGTCAGGGGCCATAACTTTGGAAGTAATAATACGGTCAGGCCCATAATTAACTCAACCTAGACCTAACAGTCAAACACATTCTCTGTAATTATGGTTAGGTTTATAGGAAAAATGAAGGTGCCAGAGTGTAATAGTTAAATATTGCTAATTTTGTTAAAACAGGGGCCATAACTCTGGAAAAACTAATCTGATAAAGCCCATAATCTATCTCAGTCGATATCTTAAAATCATACACATTCTCTATAAATCTATAAATATGCTTAGGATTACGCTAGAATTGAAAGTGCTAGAGTGCAATCAGAAAAATATTGCAATTTGTGTTAAATCAGGGGCCATGTAGCTCTGTGAGAACTAATCCGATCAATCCCGAAATTCAACTCATCTGAGATATTTTGGTCATACACATTTTTTGTGAATATGGTTAGAATTAGTGAAGAAATTTAAGTCATAGAGTGTAAACACTACATTTTCAGGGACAATAAATCAATCAAGCATCAAAGAAAGTGATGCCAAAAATGATATTAGTTACACTATTTAATAAGCATTTTTCTTACCATTAAACATATGTGGCGTGGAATGCAATTCTGGGGCTTCTGGACGTTGACGTCGTTATCGAGAAAACGCGAGATTAACAAGCGCCATTTTTTCATTTGAATTTCAGACACGCTTGCTTGGAAAATTTGATCAGTAAACTTTCTAAAATGATATGTCATCATTCTGAACAGCTGTTTTGCATGCAGTAATCATCAAGGATTCTCATTTCGTGGTATACAACCTATGACATCTTAAATATCACACGCTATTGATTTTTCTGTCGAGTACCGTTTACATCACAAACGGTGTATTTCCACCGTGCTAAGTGTGCTGTATTATTTTCCTTTTTTAAGTGGATTGAAAACATGAATGATGCTTTTATGTGTGTAATATCAACGCTTGACGAGTTAGTATCACCTCCGAATTGTGTAAGTATTCATATTTCAATACTTATGAACTAATTAGAGCATTTTGTCTGTGTAATAGGACCCGGAAGTAAAACGTCCTCGAAAGCGAGGAATCATTTTTAGCAACGGTTTTTTGATAGCAACCAAGTTATGGCTGTCACATAAATTTAAATATATATCTACTGCAGATTAATTTATTGTGTATCTTCAAAATGAGTCAGAATGAACTTTCTCAGTCCAGTACAATTCCTTATGAATTTTCTGACCAGGACCCAGACTTTTTAGAGGAACTAAACTTGGTTGATATTTTATATCCAGAATGTACCACTGATGGAAATGATGAAAACACTTCAAATTTCTTTTCTGTCGAAAATCAAGAATTTTATGATGATATAGATGATGATGTAGATGATGATATAGATGATGAGCATATTGATACTGATGATGAGGATGATGATAATTCTGTGCAGGTGGAACAGAGAGATATTGATGTTCTGGAGGACCATGAAATATTAAAATTTAAGAACGACACTTGTGGTTGTAGTGAATTTCATGGTGCTGCATTTTCAAACATTTTAGATTTTAATGAACTTACTACATCCCGTCAAAGGTGTATGGACATGACGGTAGAGGAGAGAGATCTTGTTATAAAATCTCTTCTATTTTGTCATAGGCATACTGGTGTTAATATCCAGGCAACAGGGAAAAAAGCAAAATTCCGTGAAAGAGCTTCCCAAGAGTATTATTTTATGGGCATAAGAGTATGCAGAACATTGTTTTATTTTGCTCACAGTATTTCAAAGAACACTTTAGGCAGGATATCAAAATCATTAGATGATACTGGTATTGTTCCGCGTGAGCACAGTAAAAAATCTAAGCCTTCTGCCAACAGCTTGACATTTGCTCAAAGAAATCAAATAAAAAAATCATCACAGAGTATGCAACTAAAATTGCTTTGCCTTTGCCTGGGCGTCTTCCCAATGTACCCCAAAAGACTGTTCTTCTTTTGCCATCAGACAAAAAAGTAGCAGACATACATAGCCTATACAATGATAGTGCTGAAGAAAGTGAGTTTAGAGTAGTCTGTTTGAAAACATTCAGAAACATATGGGCTGAATTGTGCCCTCATATACATATTTCAAAACCATCTACTGATTTATGCTACAAGTGTCAGAAATACAGTACTTCCTTCAGCCAGTCTGGAAAACTGACTGAGATTGATAAACAGGAACTGCTTAAACAGTATGCTAACCATATACAGAGTTCACAGGGTCAAAGGAATCATTATAGGGAACAGACGCAAGAAAGCAAACAAGTCTTTATGCATTCAAATCCAGTTGAAGGTGTGATATATTTCAAAATGAGATGTTTATATTTCTGTTATATCTTCAGAATCACTTTTTATTCTGAATTCTAATATGCCTACGGTATATTTGTATAGTCAATTCGAGTGCATTAATATGATTAAAGCACTCGGAAAAGAAGGTGGAGTTTCGGACAAGGAAGTAGCGTCCTTCCGACTTTTCTAATTTACTCCCTCGCAGAAAAAAATTATAGAAATAGAAATAAATCTGTATAAATACATCAGTGGCATGAAATAGTTGACGTGTTTAAGAACCTAAATATTATTTTTGATTGCGTCAAGTAAGCCTTAGAATAACTTCACCTTGTTTTCCTTTAAAAAAGGCTAAGAAAATTCAGGATTATCGTCATACAATTTTTTGATTCCGGGAGACAAAACAATGAATGAAAACGTTGACGTCATCACACTGACGTCATTACTCCACGTTAAAACGTTGTACAGTTCAAATTAACGGTACGCATTTATATCGATTTGCTGCTTTGTTAGGTTCCGAATCTGACGTCTTCTGCATAATGTCAGTCAGGTATTTCTTTTTATATTTTATGTATTAGATGATTAAACTAAAATAAGTTTGTATAATATAGTTGTAATTGATATCTTGAATGGTTGCCCGAATAGGGGAGTGAATTCCAAGAGCTACTATTTATGCTGTTTTACACATACCGCCGAACTGAAAAAGGTCCGTAGTAGTTACGATAGTTTTCAAAAAAATCGGCTTCTAAGAATCGAAATAACTATGTCTTGGAGTGCTTTATCGAAATTGAAGCATTTCCCGTCGGTAATGTGCCTGCGTAATAACTCACTCGGGCTTCGCCCTCGTGAATTATTCCGCCAGGCACATCACCTCCGGGGAATGCTTCAATTTCGATAAAGCACTCCAAGCCATAGATTATTTCTTAAATATAAAGTTAAGATGAAGTAAAATTTAAGGGGGGTCACTGCTGAAATTCAAAATAACAAGAAATTTTATTGACCCTGTTTTTTATGGAGACTAATATTTTGCTAGTTAATTTCTGGAAAAATAATGATGGGTCAATGACTTAACTTTTTCGCAATATTAATATTTATTCTAATATGCCTACGGTATATTTCTATAGTCAATTCGAGTGCATTAATATGATTAAAGCACTCGGAAAAGAAGGCGGAGTTTCGGACAAGGAAGTAGCTCCTTCCGACTTTTCTAATTTACTCCCTCGCAGAAAAAAATTATAGAAATAGAAATAATATCTGTATAAATACACCAGGCGCATGAAATAGTTGTGTTTAAGAACCTAAATATTATTTTTGATTGCGTCAAGTAAGCCTTAGAATACCTTCACCTTGTTTTCCTTTAAAAAGGCTAAGAAAATTCAGGATTGACGTCATACAATGTTTTGATTCCGGGAGACAAAACAATGAATGAAAACGTTGACGTCATCACACTAACGTCATTACTCCACGTTAAAACGTTGTACAGTTCAAATTAACGGTACGCATTTATATCGATTTGCTGCTTTGTTAGGTTCCGAATCGACGTCTTCTGCATAATGTCAGTCAGGTATTTCTTTTTATATTGTATGTATTAGATGATTAAACTAAAATAAGTTTGTATAATATAGTTATAATTGATATCTTGAATGGTTGCCCGAATAGGGGAGTGAATTCCAACAGCTACTATTTATGCTGTTTTACACATTACCGCCGAACTGAAAAAGGTCCGTAGTAGTTACGATAGTTTTCAAAAAATCGGCTTTAAGAATCGAAATAATCTATGTCTTGGAGTGCTTTATCGAAATTGAAGCATTTCCCGTCGGTAATGTGCCTGCGTATAACTCACTCGGGCTTCGCCCTCGTGAATTATTCCGCCAGGCACATCACCTCCGGGGAATGCTTCAATTTCGATAAAGCACTCCAAGCCATAGATTATTTCTTAAGTGATACACTATCAGACCAAGGTGCTTAATGCAGAATTAGCTAGAACTTTGGTATTATAAACGTTTATGTATGTTGTGTATGTTTCAGAATGGATATCACTTTCTAATCTTTTCTTATGTAGTATATTATACTTTAGGATGAAAAATTAGAGATAGTGGTATTTCTATCATCATCTGAATAAATATTACGCTCCTTATTATTACCCCACCCACTTTACTAAAATTCATTTTTTCAATTTTTTATAAATGAATATTTCATGATAAAGGAGTAACAAGCTTTTTCAGATATGTTGTCTGCAGTTTGATTAAAACCTTTGTTTTAGAAGCAAAAAAAAAATGGGGGTCAAGTGCATATAAGAAAGAAATCAATAAAAACTGACAAAAAATGTGTTTTTTAGATTTTGGCGAGCTTTGAGATATGACGGCATATGTCGTGCCAAAAGAACTGTAAAATAAACTATTTATTAATGAATTTTTATATCCTAACAATTCTTCGTATAATACAGTTTGAATTATGTAAATATCTTAAATGGTTTTTGAGAAATGACATTTTGTACCCCTACCCCCATTTTTGGCATATGACAAAATTTGTCAATTTAGTCACCAAATGTGAGGTCAAAATATTTTTTCTCAGAAATGTTCAATTTTTTTACGCTAAAATATTCCTATTGTGCCTAAGTTCACTACTATCTAATTGTTTTTTCCAGTTAACTCATCATTTTTGAAATACAACAAATGTAAATTTCCGGAAGTGCACAAATCCAAAACCTCACCAGTGACCCCCCTTAAGCACATTTTGCTCTATATTTAGTAGAGTAACTATTGAAGTTACTAAGATGTTATAGTCTCTTTATATATGAACTGGTTAACACTATATATAAGCAAAGGTTAACGGCAGTGATCTACTTCAATGGTTGTGTGATGAATGTCATAACCAGTATTAAATAATTTTGTATTTTTGTGTCATTGCTAGTTGGTCATTTGTGTGATTTAATAACTAACTTCAGTTGATACAAAATTAAGTTAACATTTTAAACATGAAAATTTCTGCACATAGATCTTGATAGTTCAAGATCATAGAAATGAATCAGTGAATTGGTTAGTTGTTCCATGTGCCTGTACATGAACTATCACCAGATTTATTTGACAGTCACTGAGTTGACTGATTAGTGATTATGATACTATTTAATTTTTTTCTTCTGTTTCAGGCAGCCTACCATGCTCCTTAGATGTGGAGTACCACTACTCATGGGATTATGCACAACAGGTGCTTTATCCACATCATTCACAACAAGTAGGGCCAATCTATTTCAGGACACCAAGGAAGTGTCATGTGTTTGGTGTATGTGCTGAAGGATCAGGTACTGTGGACAGGAATAATATATGCCTATAAATTGTTTATTCAAATCATCAAAACAAATTAATAGTTGATATAAGAATTAACTCTGTTGGGAATTATAGATTGCATATATCTAGTGCTATTAATTAATTATTAAGACATATACTTAAATTCTCACATAGTCTCCTACATATATGTTTTGTAAATTGAGAGAAAAATGTAATCTGTTTTATATTTTTGTAGTTTGTTTTTATATTCTTACAGGTAAACAGACATTTTACCTGATTGGTGAAAGTCAGTGCACTGGGAAAGGCGCAGAAAGTGTAGTGTCAATGTCTCACCATTATTTGAAATTCTTTGGCATAGGAGAGAAACATGCAAAGGTTGACAAATACAAATATTGTTGCAACAGTGTTATTATTTGAGTTTTAATGTTTTACTGCTTTGCAAAGTGAATGTATTTATTCACATGAAAAAAACTGCATTGTCTCTTACTGATGAATACAGGCCATTTATTCATAAGATTTAAACATACTTTGACAAAAAATGTAGGAAAAACAAAGATGATTGACCTTCATTAATCAGTTATTCTATTATGTTAAAAACATGTAAATTAGGAGTTACATTTTCAAAATTAAGTGCTTTTTCCTTGTACATTTGTTTTATTTTATTATTTTTGTTTAGATACATTTTGACAATGCTGCTGGACAAAACAAGAATAATCTGGTTGTTTGGTATGTGGTATGGCGCACATTAACAGGTAAGATTTCCTGTTTTATGTCAAAAGAATATCAGAGTATTTTGTTCAATCATATGCCTTAATTATATACCTATCACAAGTGGACTGAAACTCTGAAGACACAACATACAATGTACATACATTTATGAATCAAACAAGTATCTTTGTTTGATCTGTACAAACTAGTATAATTGTAGCATAATGTGATGAAAATGGAAAGTGAAACAATTAGCACAAAGTGTAGACTATGATTACTCTACACAGGTATTCAAACTTGATTACTTTGTGACCAATTGTTTAGTTAAGATGAACTAGAAATTCAGTGTCTCTTTTGTAGACATATTACTGTCTCTGTGAAGACATAATACATTGAATTATCAAAGTGCATCAAACAGATATTTATCTAAAGTTATTAAGTTAGCTTCTTTTAGAAAGATCCATGCTACTTGAACAATTTCAATTTTAATACCTAAAACTGTGTAGTACAATGTAAAAAAAGGTTACATCAGTTTATTGTTGCAATGGTTTTTTATACTAACTTAAATCTCTTGTTATTGAATCAAAATGCTGATAAAATAGTGTAAGCCACATGTAACTGACTTGTTTAAAATTTCAGGATTGCATCAGAGTATTGAATTGAGCATGTTGGTTGCCGGCCACACCAAATTTGACCCTGATTGGCATTTTGGTGTGTGGAAAGTTAAATGGAGGGATTCGGATGCAGAGACCATAGAACAGGTTGCAGATACTGTCAGAGAGTCATCTCGAGGTGGACACAACATACCCCAATTGATAGATGATAGTGAAAAACCTGTTAATTTTTACAATTGGAAATCATTTCTTCAAAATTATTTCAAACCTGTAAAGCAGTTATCAAAATATCATCATTTTTGTCTCTGCGCAACTGAGTCAGGTATTGTTACCTGCAAAGAATATTTTGATTCTGAAGAAGTCAAGGTAAATGTACTGAAGCAAATGCCTCCAAAAGATTTAATGCCTGAGCCTAAAACTTTTCCAGGTCTAAACGCCTCACGTCAGTGATATCTCTTTGAGCAAATTGGTCTATTTTTTAAGTCTGACCTTGCAAAAAATGCTGTCTGTCCGAGACCATGTGTTCCAAAAGTAGAAATTAATCTTGATGAAGAATGTGATGTCAAAAAAGGTGGAAAGAGAAAAAGTAGTTTATTATCATGAAGAAAATTAAACAGATTGTTTAGTCTGTCAGAATGCAAACTGCATCTTCATGCTGAAGTGATAGGGTAGGCATCTAGTACAATATATTTGAATTCACACTTTGAATTTTAATCAGAATTGTGCTAAAAAAAAATTCAAACATGCCTGGATCCATTGTCTGTGTGATAAATTGTATGTGTAATATTTAGCATTACTTTGTAAGGAAAGTGCTTCTATCTAATTGAAAACAACTATAAGTGTTTGAATAACAGAAATTTTGAAGAACGTTTCAACCTGTCCTGTTATTCAATATTTTTATGTAATGTTTCTAAGTATTTCATTCAGTTTCTTACCTGGAAATGTCCCAGGTTCCATGCAAGAATGATAAGCTTACAATTATGTAATTCTATGTAAACAGTTATTTGTGTTAGTCATGGATGCTTATCTTATAATCACTGTTGCCAGAAGAACAGCTTAGAATAAGTGTATCCACATTATAATATGTTCTTATTAAGATTGATTGGTTGATAAAACTGTTGATGAGGACCCCTACATTCAAATTCTAGGAACACTGTACAGTTTTAACTGAAGATTTCAATGCTGTATCTTAACACCTGACTTTATTTGACTATTTTGCATGTTTAATTTTTCAATGTAATTTTAATAATCAAAATGACATAAAATGCAATAAATTTCTGTGGTTGCTTGACACCACTTGCATGAATCAAACTTCTTTTGTACACACTTTTGTGGAGTGTTTTCGTTAATATAAAGCTGCAGTGAGTTGCTTTTTAGGGCTTATAGTACTCTGAAGAATCCCTTGCTAGTGTGCTTCCATTTTTAAAGTGAAATTTAGATACTCATTGCTTCATAATAAATAGATCAGATCATTAAATATTTTTTGGTATTTCACATAATGACAAAGGTTCCAGGCGGTGCCCACGGTTCCTTATTGTTCAGAAATATTATATTCTGTTTTTTTTTTTTGTGTGTGTTTTTGTTTTTTTTTTTTGTGTGTGTGTTTTTGTTTGTGTTTGTGTTTTTTTTGTGTGTGTGTGTGTGTGTGTGTGTGTTGTGTGTGTGTATAGTGGTGTGGTGGGTGGTGGGGTTCGTTTTGGGGAGGCTGCGTTTTTGGTACGTGGCATTCCCTGTTTGATATTATTTTTGTTTTTTGAGATCCAAGAAATACTATATTCTATAGTTACCATGCAACATACTTAAATATTAAGGTTATAAAAGTTTTATGCTGAAAGAAGTTTGTTTGATTCATTCATGTATATTTTACAGTTAGCTGCTTCTGTAATCAGTATGTATTGATTGAGACCTCTGTAAAAAAAATTTGGATGTCAATTTTTAAGATAGTATTTGAAAATGAACCACTGCATCTAAAGTCTGTATATCTCCAATTCGTCTAGTTTCTCTAAATTAATGATTCTTCAGACACTTTCCTATCAGTGGATAAGATGATTATCTATTTTGAAATAATTTTTTCAGTAATAAAGTTTTGCGACCCAAGAAAACAAAAATAAACCATAAAGTATTCTTTGGTTGCTAGGCAACAGACTTAAATGTGATGGTTATGAAAGTTTTTTGCTGATAGGTGTTTGTTTGAACAAGTATATTTTACAGTTACCTTTGTAAACAGTATGTATTAATTGAGAAATGTAGATCAATTTTTAACTACTGCACACATGGTAGCATAGGCTGTTGGAAAGTTGATTTTTTGAAAGTACTGGAACATGAACCTAAAATCTGTATATCTTCAATAACACTTCGAATTTTTAGTTGCAATTTTCAATAATGATTCTTTAGACACTCTTGTGTTAGTGTATAAGCTCATTATTTATTCAAAAACAAATTATTTGGTAACAACTGTCCGAGCTCTGGCAAAACAAGAAAAATTTATAAAGTGTTCTTTGTTTGTTAGGCAACAGAATTAAATGTGAATGTTGTGAAAGCTTTATGCTGATAGGTGTTTGCTTGAATCATTCATGTATATCTTACAGCTACCTTTTAAATAATATGCAGAAATTCAGAAATGTAAGACAGTTTTAAAATAGTGTTGTTATGAAAGCAATATCTGATAGAAAATTATTTGTTTAGTAAAATGTTGAACATGTATCACTCTCTCCAAAATCTTTATAACTTTAATACTAGTCAAAGATTTTAGCTAAACTTTTAAAGACTGTTCAATTACATAATATGGGTTACTATTTACATGAATTTGTTTGTTAATGTTATATTTCTGTTAAATTCCATACATGTAAATCTCAGAAAACACAAGAGTTTGTGAAATATTCCATGGTTGCTAGGCAACAGAAGTATGGGCACACCCCATCTGTTGGTTGCCTTAAGTATTAATCTTTCATTCATTCCATGCCATGTTTGCAATGAAAATAACTTGTTATAGCTTATGGAATTGTAAATAAACATTGTTATATGAGCTGTAAATCTTGTAAGAAATTCTATTTCGAGATGAAATATTCTTCCGTAGTTATCTATCTATAAAAAGCATTATAGCTTTAGAACCCATCTATAGTTTGGCTTTACATTTTTTATACTACTTCAATAGACAATTTTTTGTCTGTGTTTGCCGACAATCTTTGTCATTTCATAATATTTTGTAAAATTATAGAAATTGCATATGAATTGATAAGAAAAAAAAACATTCCACAGTTGCTAGGCAACAGAATTTCATATATATGTATGTAAAACATAGGTTTTTCAATTAAAAATGTCTTACTGTATGGAATAAAACAAAAGTGCACAGTTACATGGTCCTGTTGTTATTTCCTTTCTTACAAAAAGATAGTCTTGAACCTGCATGTAGGCAAGACAAATGGTTTAAAATGACATCAAAAGTTGTAGATTTTTTCCATGACCATAAACACAGAACTAGGTACAACTTTGCCAATTTTCAATATTGGACAACATAGATTTCAAAAATGCAAAAACATGAAAATCAATATTTTTGGCCAGAAGCCCAATTTTTGCATTCCATGCCACATATTAAGAATAGTACGTTTTATAAGTTAGCGTTGACTTTGAGACCTAAAATGAAAAGTTAGAAACATGTTATGTGAGATAGGGACGTCTAATAGAATAGAGGAAAATTAAATGTTTCATCAGAGTAGTATTAAATAAGTAATAAGAATACAGTCATTATTCCTTTTGTAATATTTTTCTTTTGAATTTCCCAGATGACTAACATTTAAGCTAATATTTAGATTATCAGGTAAGTATACCGTAAATTGGTTTAAGAAGAATATTTTCATACATTTAAATATTTCACGGTTTGCTCAACAGATACTAACGGCATTATACAGGTCAGTTTGTGGATACCTTCCTGGATTGATATCTTGGATTGATATCCTAAGTCTTTTATTTTTTTATAAGAAACCTCATAGTCTCGTTTGTCGTTGTCAAATCCTAAGTGTTTTTCGTTAAGAGAACAATCTGCTACAGTATCCTTTATTAGTTTCGCAATTTGCAGCTTTGTAAAATTAAGAGTTTCGTCTCCAACGTTATAAACTTTACCTGACATAGTGAGTACATTTTCGATGGCAAACATGATTGAAAGTGCAGCATCTTTGACATGGAGAAATGATCGACGGAACATAGCTTCATAGATGTCAATTCGCTTTCGGCAGACCGCTTGTAATACCATTTGATGTATTAAAAGATCTAGTCTCATTCGTGAAGAAAGACCGAACAAAGTGGCAAACCGTAAAACGACACCTTCTGAAGACAACACCATTTCTTCGCCCTTCGCTTTAGTTTTTCCATAAAGAGTCTGTGGATTCAGTTTTGTGGTTTCTGTACATATGCCATCTATAGCCCCATAACAGGAACATGTACTGGCAAAAACTAAGATTTGATTTTTTTCGATGAAATCTGTGATATTTTTTGTGCCAGTTATATTTGTTTTTGTTGCAAGGTCAGGATCTTTGTCACATGCAGGGTAACCAACAATTGCTGCAAGATGAACAATTGCATCTTTCTTTGCCATCACTCTAGCTAAGTGTTCTCGATCCATTATATCACCTTTAACAATTTGCACTCTTTCGTCGCCAGCTACATGGAACAAAGAATTTATGCCCCAGCTTAACTTATCAAATACCGTAACGTCATGACCTTTTTCAAGCAATTGTGGTACTAATACTGAACCAAGATATCCTGCTCCTCCTATAACGAGAATCTTCATAGTGCTGTGGAATCCGTGTCTACAATGATAAAAACAACCTCTTATAGTCATCCCATAAAATTAGTTCACTTATTGTTTTATATCGCTTGATTAAGTTTCAAGTCATTCCTTTCAGTACATTTGGTTTTATACTTTTGGAGTTATTTTCTGGACAAGAAAAATCAATACAGGGAGACATTCAACAATAAGGCAACATAGGGTTATGGTTCTTGTATACTGTACTTCTCCTTAGCGTCCTCCCTCATTATATGCAATTTGAAGGCATAATTGAATTATGCTTCCAACGCACATACTATTTCGTTGAATGGTTAACAACAACTGTGCAAATGTATATAATATGAGCATATTAAGTACACACAAGGTATGTAGCATTTTCAGATGTATTTTGTTCACAAATAATTAAGTGAAAGAAAACAGAGGAACTGCAACGGGAATACTTAATATTTATTAATACTACATGGATCATATCATAAAAGTTGTAGATTTCTTTATGATATTTACACCTTCCTTAAGCAGACTGACAGAGCTGAAATGAGCTCTGAATAATGTTCTTAGTCTATTAGTATTGAGTTTTCATTTCATTGAAGGTATAACATATAATAACATTTCAAGGTTCATATTTCAAAATACAGTAGTACCTGCTTCGTAATTTCTTCTGTAATAAATCGCATCACCCCGTTTATTGTACAAAAAAACATTAACAAAATATACCGGAGTTATATTGGTGAATTGTTAACAAAACAATATAAACTTTAAAAAGGCAACACAGAAAGAACCTCTTAAGGAAACTGAGTAACATTTGAAAACACTTTAAAAGACTGTAATAATCATAAATACAGTTTTATCATATAATACACACTTATATACAATATGATTAATCGTATATGTAGATACCTACACTTTTGTGTAAAATGTATAAAATCCACAGAAGCTATAATGTGATTGATGTTTAAGACAATGTGAAAATATTACCATGCCCACTTATCTACAAACGTAGTATGTAAAATCAAATGTCCTGTATTGGAAAATATATGATGCTAAAACGGTTCTGGAACATGTAACATCAAAATTCCTTTACCATTTATAAACCATACACCTTTCTCAGAATCATTTAATGTTGATACAGAGAAACATATAGGTCATAGATAGATACAACATTTGCTATAACACTGGCACATATGCCGAAGAATTTTATTTTTAAATGTTTTATGACCCACACATATTACCAAACATACACTGTTTTCTTTATTGTACTCTGCCATTTTACACTCTATGTGTAAGCGACACACACGCACGCACAAAAATATATACATGTATTGTAATTCTTACTAGCCATTATGAACAAATATGTTTTTAAAACTCATTATGCAACCAATCTGTATCAATTGCTGACCTGAAAAAAATATTTATAGTCACAAACTTTAAGTTACGTCCGCTGTTTGGTTTGACCAGACCAGCAAAATGAATAACACACTGTGTTCAAACTGAGGGTGTGGCTATTAAAGACCTACATAAAATTCTTTCTCCAACACATAACCAACATGACCCATGGGCACGCAGTGCAATCCAATGCAAAAAATAAAGGTTTCAAACTCGCAAATTAACAGGAATTAATACAACGTGTATGTAGCAGTTTATATCATTTAGTAGAACTTTACTTCGCATTTAGGTCAAAACGAACTAGTGTAAAGCTTACCCACTTACAAATGATAACTGATATAGCATAACTCACAAACCCGACTGATATACACTATAGAAGTGATGCGACTGAACAAGTGATACATGATAATTGATGTTAAAAGACTGGAAAAAGCGATGAAGTTTAGCGTGAAAAAACAAAACACTAGCGTCAAAACTAATTATCACCAAATTTTACTTTCCACTTAGTGCGATCATTAGAAAGTGTCATCTTTATTGTTTTCATAAAACATCAAATATTTATACGTACAGAAGCCGGTTGTGTCCCCGGTTCAGAGTTTTTAGGTAGTTGGTAAAATGTTGATGTCTAACTCCGAGTGTAGGAATCGAACCTGTGTCTGCATCGTGCGATATTCACCCTTTGAAACATTATACAGATGTATGTTATCATCCAAAACGAAAGCTGGAAAAGTCAACTTTAGAAACTT
>JAFMSR010000030.1:395241-435316 GCA_022818135.1 Saxidomus purpurata
CCTTATCAATATAATGCAAACTCATGAGCCGGCCGCGGTCACAACTTAAGGTAAAAGGTTTGAGTCTTGAATTTCCAACCCACTCAATATCATCTCAACCCCTTTAAGGATTTAATTGCAACTCCTGTCAAAATTTCACCTCATCAAGACAATATGCATAACCGCTGGCTGAAGGACAAGTTCATAGCTGAAAGACAAATTTTTGAGTCTTGATATCTCGTGAACCCTTTGAAATATTTATATGAAGCTAAGGTCAAATGATCACCATTTCAAGATGATGAGCAGAACACCTGATCTTGTTATATTGAGTCCAGGTCAAGATCTCAATTTTGAATCAAAAGTTTAAGTCTTGAATTCCATGTCAGCTCGATAATTCCTTACACCTTTGCAGAATAATTTATTTAAATGTGGTCAAATGTTTGTGGCAGGGGATATAGCTGTCGGACTGTCTTGTTTGTAAATACTAGTAATTAAATCAATGCGATTTTGCCTTTCTATCACTTTAAATTAATTTGATACTTTCTGATATTTTAGCTCGATGGATACAATGTTCCAATAGAAATATGTCTACTGAAAAAAGTGTCACAGTTGACAGGAGTTATAAAAATATTAGACTGGTTAGAGGCCGGTTTGGCATATTTCATAGTGATGGAAAGACCTGAACAAGTGAAGGATTTATTTGACTATATCACTGAAAAGGGTGCTCTCGACGAAAAGACAGCTAAACATTTCTTCAGACAAATTGTGGAGTCTGTTTTAAGTATTCAAAAAGCAGGGGTTGTTCACAGAGATATTAAAGATGAAAACATTCTTGTGGACTTAAAAACCGATGGATTGAAGCTCATAGACTTCGGATCAGGTGCTTTCTTGAAAGACTCAGTCTACCTCACTTTTGATGGTGAATGTCTTTTATTAAAGAATATCAAAGTCACGTTAAAATGGATTACATTTTCTTCCACTTTCATGTTCACATCAGTGGAATTTCTAAATGAGTAGACAAACAAATACAAGGAAACCTACTGTTCACTATTTTGAGACCGTTTCTATTTTCAATCATTTAAGTTGAAACTGTAGGATTATCTTATTATAACAGATTTGATTTTTAGCAAAACAAGCTTACTTTTCGGCTTGATTTATTTTTTAGGTACTAGAGTCTACAGTCCGCCAGAGTGGATTCAGTATCATCGCTATCATGGCAGGTCCGCAACCGTGTGGTCATTGGGTATCCTCCTTTTTGACATGGTCTGTGGAGACATTCCATTTGAAAGAGACGAACAGATTGTCAAAGCTGAAATTGATTTCAACAACTGCAAATACAAAGTATCTTATGGTAAAGTAGGGAGAGATAGTTTCGTTAATTTTAAAATTAAGTTGTAAAAATATTTCAAAATACATATGTATTCTAGTTTAAATTATTCAATTGGGGGTACACCAATGTTTTGTAGACTTTAGTTTATAATTTACACTCTTTGTTAATGATCTTTTTCAAGTTTTTCAATATTGTTTTAGCGTTGTCCGTTTGTCCGTTTGTCCGTCCGTCCGTCCGTCCGTCCGTCCGCCCGTACGTCTGGTGTCAAAACTAAGGAAACAAACTATATAATTGAATGAAACTTAAAATAAGTATATAATAGCATTATGCAGCGGTGCACGTTCAACTTTCATCAAGATTTGCTTAGTATCTCCAGAGTTATTGCTATTTAATTGCTAGTTTCTTCTATGTTCAATATGAAAACATCAGAATTCTATTATTCTGCAAACGGTTATCAAAATTTATTTGTTATTGGATAAAATGATTTAATCAGAACTCTTTCTAATATCGACACCCTGCCCGTTGATGTTTTCAGAAATGAGACCTTCAAAGGGATCGAGCACTTTTCTCCAATATTATATATAGAAACTTAAGAAATTTTGTTTTCTGAAACTTATAGTTCTGATTTAATTTGACTTACAAAAACTGAGTTATGTATGACTGGAAGATGAAGCAAAAATAATTACTCCTAAGTGATGAAGCCGCAATGGGGTGGTGACATTTTAATTGTTTGTCTTTTTTTCTGAAAATTTGATTTTGTTTCGCACAAATAATCAATTTTGCATTCTCTAACAACAGAACATTTAGATACTTGATTGCTACAGACGTGAGGCCGTTAAGGGGATATAGTGCATTTCTTGCATTATTCTATACAGACACTTTAAAATCATTGTAGCCTGAAGCTAGTAGTACTGATTTAATTTCACTTACAACAGCTAAGTTCTCTGAGACTGTAACTTAAAGACAAAATTTTCCCATTGGAGATGAGGCCCGGTAGGATGGAGGAATGTTTAATTTTTTTGTTGGTTCTGAAATAGACAGACCAATACACTTTCCAGGTTTTTTTCAGTTGTTTTTTTTTTAATTTGGCGGGAGGTATTAAATTTACCGAATTTGATTGTTTTGTGTTTTGTTACAGAAGTCCAAGACCTCATCACGAATTGCCTCTCAATTCGTCCATCAGACCGTCCAACAGTGGAAGACATTCTTGATCATCCGTGGATGAGGAATTCTATTTATACCCAATCAACATGTCAAAATGACAATATTAATAGTAACTAGAGATTATGCCTCCACTCTATGACCTTGACTTTTTAGCTAGTGATCCCAAATTATAATATGCACAATTAAACTTCATACTGATGCTTCTTGCAAAGTTGTATGAAAATCAAGCAAGGGTGTTGGAGAAGAAAAGCGGATAGGTTATTCTGTTTTGCGACCTAGACGTGCTAGTGACCTTAACTTATAATATGCACAAAAAGACTTCATACTGAAGATATTTGCACTTTTTTAAATCCAGTGAGGAATGCGGACAATATTTAATGTTTTAAGGCTCATTTGACCTACACATTTGCGCTAGTTACCCAACATTGTAATGTGCACAATTTTACTTAATACTGATGCTTCCTTCAAGGTTTATGGAAATCAAGCTGGATGTTTTTGAGAAAAGGTATGAACAAGATCTTCTGTTTTTAAGTCCCCGTGACTTTGACTTTTGAGCTAGTGACCCTTAAATACAATATGCACAACTACACATCATACACTGCGAACAATAGGGTAATATACGGGAGTGTACGGGACTCCGTATATTAGCAATATACGGGAAAATATACGGAAAACTTAGAATATCGAGTTGTACGTGATCGTATATGGTGCAAGCCCGTATATTATTGATATGCGGCATTCAGTTATATAAATATACGGGAAACGTAATGTATGATAGACCATATTCTATTAAGATACGGGATCTTTCATCTAAGTCCGTATATTTCTAAAATACAGGAGTTCATAAACTTGCAATTACGGAAATAATGATATACGAACGACCGTATACTACTAAAATACGGCTTGGCGTGTACTTACGATTACTGGAAACTAAATATACTATCCGGTATATAACTGAAATACGGAAGTGTGCTCACAAGTCTGTATATTCCGAAAATATGGCAGTCCGTACACTTAAAAAAATGGAATCTAGATACTTAGTAAGTATACTTCCACGTAAATTCTGAAATACGGGAGTCCGTATACTGCTTGAATACTGCATTGTGTATACTTCTAAATGAATGGTGACATTAACACAAAATACATATGGAGCTGTTTGCAAAAAGTTAAACTACATGAAAATAGTAGTGAACTTTAAAAGTCATATTTTCTCTAGAAAATATCGCAATTTCATGTTTTCACATATGGCTGTTTCTGAAAAAAAACTCCGCCTATAGATAAACTTTACAAATTTAAATACTAAATAGCAGTATATGAAATCATATGTACATTGAAGCGCTCATGTCAATAGTATACACATATAACAAAGATTTTTAGTTTTCTTCTCTTTTCTTAGAATAATCTTAGATTTTCAAAGTGATAATAATTTTCATTCTCGATCGACCGTTAAATAACGAAAAATTGTTAAAAACATCTTTGTGTATAACCATTGGTAAAAACCAGGGGTCTGACCATCGTCGCAACTTTTAATACACAAATAACAAAATAAAAACTGTTCCAAAAGCTTGTTTAATTAAAAAAAACGCATTTTCAAGCTTTTTTTCAAAGTCAATTTACCCCAACCCAATTGACACCAATCAAAAATATCTATAAAAGATTCCAGTATAAAATTCTTCAATTGAACATTTGTGCAAAGGTCTAAACTTAAACAAAATATACAGATCTTTAAATATCTTCTATGTCTAGGCAAATTCCCAGTTTTCTAGATGGAATTTTATTTGTTCCGGCCAACAAAGATAACCATATAATGCACGTGCGTTCCGAAAGAGTATTGACCCGGTGCACAAAACGACACTGTGAATATTTGTGGTGTCAATCTCATTCACTCTATACAGAAAGGTGTGTAATAATATCCAGTACATAACTGACAGACCGACGCGTGCTTGCAAATCCGTACATTAATAAAATACGGCATTAAATATTCATGTTAATATCAGAATCTAGATGTACAAGTTTGTTTACCTAATTGATTTTTAAGTTGAAGCCAAAGTATAAGGAGAAAGTACTTAATAAGCCGGAAAAGAAATCCGCTGTGACGTCTCCGATCTTTTACTCCTTTAGGTGAGAATTTCTGACGGAGCCGACGCCATTGAATAAAGTTCAGTATACAAATGTATTAAGCGCTGCAAACTATATACAAGAATACCGTTGATGCAAAGCATCAAAGGGCGCCGAAAATAGTTTTGTACATGTGTGGCGTTATATAGCTAAAATTAGCTTTTTGATAAGCAATCATTATTAGTTTGATTTGAATGAAAATTTTTATGAATATTTGCAGAAAACATTTAAAATCATGGTGGTTTTAAAGCTGAAAAAAACGGAAGAAAAATTATTTTAAAAAATTGGGTTTGACCGGGATTCGAACTCCACTCGTAAAATTAAACGGTCATCAGCTTACCCACTACACCACGGAGACTGAGTTTAAAGCACGTGGTAAAAAATAAGCTCATATTATAATTTTGCAAAGGCAGTGTCTAGAGAACCGGAACCGGTTCCCTAGACAGCGACCTTAGCGAACCGGAATCGGTTCTCTAGCCTATATCAGTCTATACACTAGCGAACCGGAATTGTTTTCCTGCATATATTACAGGTAATTGTGATAAAAAAATAGATTATTTAATAATTATAAAGTGAAAACTTCCATTTAAACAAGAAAAATGTGGGATTATCAGTTTATTTGCATTAGTTTTCAATGTGTCGATTGTCGAATTGATCTCCTTCGCTTTCCGCACTTCCGGTTTTAATATGATGTCTTGGTGTACGCTGGCGGAATGGTAGTCTACACAATGATCTACCATTTCGCGGTGAAGCACATGGGACAGGAGGATTAATAGTCGCCGGGTTGTTGCAGAAGTTACACAGGTGGAAGCTGGCGAAGTTTGACATAGTCTTCATACAGTCTTCATACAGATAGGTAAAAATGATATAGAAAAATTTAACAATCATCAGTTACTCCATGCCCTACTTGATATAAGAAATGAATTCCGCAGCTGTGGTGTTCAGCACGTCGTATTTGAGAGCCTCTTCCATTGTCATCAACGTCGATACAAGTTATGCAGACGTCTTAACAAGACCTTTTTGAAACTCCCACTTGACAAAATATGGTCACATGGTCCAGAGTTAATGAACAATGACGTTATAGACAGACGTGATGGTGTGGTTAGAAGAGATGTTGACTTTAAGTTTACCGACAGCATCAGTCATGCCTTCCTGAACCAGAGGCTCTGAAAACAGTCCTTTTCAGGGCTAAACTGACTCTTAATAGGGTCGACGGGCCATGATCAGAGCTCCTCGTGGTGTAGCCTGGATGTGACATAATGAAAACGAAAGCAAATGCTTATGTATATTTAGGTTTAATTATTTCTCTCTAGCATATATTACATAAAATCAAAAACATTTACAGAAAAATTGTGCTTTCTGTTTCAATGCTATTCATTATGTTATAACTAAACGCTCTCCTTTCATTCTGTTATCTCTAATACTAATACTGCGTTAAGTCTTTCATGTCATAATTTTAGGAAGGATCTCTAAATATTCCTCTTCCGAATTACATATTTAATGATAACAATAATAATCAACATATGCATTGTTTATATAGCTGTATCAATAAACGTGCCGATAACAACACGCCAAATAATTCGTCCGAATATTAATTCCGGTTCGCTAAGGTCGCTGTCTAGGGAACCGATTCCGGTTCTCTAGACACTTCCTTTTGCAAAACCGATAAGGGAGAAGTTGTTTTACGTTTTCGTATTTTTTCTAAAAGATATGAAAAGGAACATTACAATTAAACAATTACGTTTTAATGAAGGAAATGTGTATAATCAATATTTTAATGTCTATTGCGTATTATTTTGGCATACAGTTAAAACCATTTTTCTTCGCATTCTAATAACCGCTCCTAGCATGTACTTCCGGAAAAAGTATTCCATAATAGGCCACCGCCGTCATCGGCGGCGCCAATAAAACACACAGGATGATTTTTTTACAATTTTTAATTAACAAATATGCGTATTAGTTTGTATCTTTGACATTTCAAGAAGGTTGTATTTTTGTATATCAGGTAAGTTTAACGACCACGTTGGTTATTTTTAAATAATTAAACCGTTTTTGATCTCATCCTGTCAATTTCGTATATTTGAAAGTAACGTCCTCACTCCCACATAAAAGCTATTTAGATCCGAACGCGCGCACCAGCTTTTTGCAAGTCCTGGTGCATGCGCGAGAAATTTAATATTGCCACAGCTGCATTTCGAGGAATATTCGAAGACCACTGATAGTAAAATAAATGCATTTAGTGTATGCAACATTCCCAAAGTATCCAGTTTTCAGTGTTCCATTGGCATACTAGTGTTAGAATATGTGTGACATGTATGTTGGTTATCAATTTTGTAAAATAAATGAATAAATACGGAATATTACAACTGTCGGTCGATCTGCGGCGTCGTATTTTTTGAGTTGGCTGTACATTTCCGGATCACACGAGAGGCGTAACCTCGAGTGTGATCCTAATCTATGCAGCAAACGAGAAAGATACACACGCAGATCAATTGACTGTTATGGTGTATTTTTTATTATATACCTTTTACCGAATATCATGTTTAATTTTAGTACAGTACTTTGAGTCATTCATGGCGTAAATCAACATAACGCGCTATTTCGTGTCACGTTTTATTTGATGTCAATGACGTCACTTGTGTCTTCCGTGTATAAACAAACAACAGTAATAAAAAGTAAATGCAAAATGTATATCATCTTTATGGTTTATTTGATGCGAAAAAGAATTTGTATTCCTTTGTCTTCAAATGTGACTTAAAAATCAATGTGACGACAATAAAACCAAACTTATTTACTTCAGCAATTTGGACCTATATTTCAACTTTTAGCGTAGGAATATGATATGAATATGCATTTGTGTACAACTTACACGGTGGACAGATAAGATACGGCTAAATTCAGCTGATACAGAAAATTTGATACGGGATGTTGTATTTTACTGCACAAGAAAATTCAGATAAACATTAGTAGGTATATAATAGAATAACATTTACTGGTATTAAGTATTCGAGCTTTCTTAATAAATTGCACCTTTTTTAACGCACAAATACGGCTTATATATTGATGTCACCCTGCTGTTCAAGTTCTTGCTTAAAACAAAAGGGCGGCATCACTTAAGAAAATACTACAAATCATAATGAGGCAATATTACATCATTAAATGAAACATTTAACGTCTAAATTTCATTGGATGACGAAATAAAGTCGCCCAATAATAATTGATAATCATTTATTATCAATCGTTTAATATTTTTAATTCAATTTACCGAGACAGCTGAATTTTTCAGATTATTTAAACTTGAAATGGGCAGAATATATATGTATATCAAAATGCAAGAATTTCATCTAAAAGGATACTGAACGTTAGTGTACGCATATGTCCCCTTCTTCATACACAGTGAAATATACCTAGTCGCATGTACATATTTTCTATATAAGTCTTTTATCAATATTCTTTGTTTCCTACAATAGTTCTGATCTTGGAGCACTTTACAAGGTCCAGAAACGTAAAGTATAAATATACAAAAAACGATCATCTAATTGTATGAAAATGAATTATTATAGGTGATCTTGAAGTAAAATTTACATACGCCGCATTTTGAGGGTCGTTGACCTGCTCTTGTTATCTTATGTGATGTAAAATAACGTAATTTTGATGTGATATGAAGTCGGGTGTCAAACAATACAAAAAACAAGTTACTTCAAATAACACTGACAAACATGTGACACTTTGGCTTCAAAGTATTTTATTAAACCTGGAAATGTAACAAAGTTTCATTTCTGTAATACGCGAACTGCTTAATGTTACTGATAGTCAGGTACTCATCCTTATTTATAGTGTTACATTTCCTAAAATCATCCAGTCATAAACTTATATGTATGGCCAAAATAAATGTTTTTTTTTCCCAAAAAGGAGACATTAAGTGAAAAAAGAAAAATAAATGAAGCGCGTGGCCATTCTTTCAACAAATCAATCATGTAGGCGCAAACTAAATGAAGCTGTTTAAATTTGAAATTTTTTCTTTCATTCCGAAAAGGGTAAAATGCCATAACAAATGAGGTAAGTCAGGTTTTATTACGTTCAAATATTAACAAAGTACTTACTTCTTAACGGCATTTAATAAAATATGTACATATCTGCTAGATTAACCACCAACATTTAGCTTAAAACTGCATTGTATTGTTTATTTAATGTTTGCAACCACGAATATATTAAGGATTACTATAGTATATATCTTAGATTAAAATTGCATTAGTAAATAAAACGAAATTGATGTCAGTGGGACAGTTTAATAAGCATAATATCGGCCTTCACTCGCATTTCAAGTTGAGTGACTGTGAGTTTCATTCGGTACCCTTGGCATATCTACGTCGTACAACTTAACCGTGTAAAAGTGTATTCGGACTTTAATGTGGAGGCCGAAATTTGAAATTAACAACAGCCGGCAATATTTTTATAATTGAACTAGAGGTTTATTCTATCAGACATTATATACTTTAGTTGTTGATATAGCAAAATTTGACTCATTTAAAATTTAGAACATAGATATTTGTATTCAATTTTCTATTTACAGATCAACCTTGCCTGACAAACTGTTGAACATTGTTAAATATTGGCAGTATCTACCATCAAATATGACTTTGAACTTCATCTGGCATGTAAATTTAATACTTTTTTAGAAAAACGTTTGTTCTGGTTATAACGTAAAGTAGTGTTTATCATTAAAGGTCCGTATATCCTCCTGTATATGTCCAATAAACAGGTCCGTTTACTCTTTCGTATATGTCCAGTATGCAGGTTGAGAATCAAGTCCGTACACTTATACAAGCCTGTATTACGTCTCCCTAAGTATGATAAAAACGCCTATGTATATTTTCCGTATCCTACGAAAATACAGGTCCGTTTATCCCCTGTATATGATTGAAATGTCATTCATGTACACTACGTATGCGTAGCATATACTAGTCTGTATTCCTGGTCCGCACATCTCTAGTGTACGGAAAGTAAATTTAGTTCGTATATGGTTGAGATACTGTTCCCGTATACTCCCGTATATTGCTCGATCATTCGCAGTGATACTGATGCTATACATCATTCCCGAAGCGTGATTTCTTTGCTGAATATTATAAACAATGTAGGATAAACTATATTGGCCAAACTGGAGGAAACTAAGTACAAGAACTATGTATGCACAACAAATGACTTGTTAAACAACGTTATACTAGTATGATCTTAGAAAAACTGAATAAGAGGTCCAAAAGAGCCATAATCGCTCTACTGAACTGACTGGAATGATTTGAGTTAATTTTGTGAAAATCTGTTGGCATGTTATCAAGGAGAAGCTAACAATGTCAATGTGACCTAGACCCTCTGACCCCTAAAACAATAGGAATTATCAACTGAGCAAGACCAATCATCCTATGATTTTGTTGTTAATAAGATCTCAAAATATTGAGAGAAAATGTTTTTCATACTTCGGGCCACTGTGACCTTGACTTTTGACCCATTGACCCAAAAACAAAAGGAAAGTTTGTATGAAACCTTGTGAGCAAGTTTCATGAACGTCAATTGAAAAATGTGACTTGTAGAGTCTTATTAAGGAAAAGATAATGGGGGTCACTGTGATCTTGACCCAATGGCTACAATAACAGTAGAGATCGTCTACTAAGTAAGACCAATCATCATATCATGTTTTAAAGATTTGGGTGATATATATATCAATGTATTGAACGGAAAATATTTTTAAAGTTAGAGTCAATGTGGCCTTGATCTTTGAATTACAATCCCAAAAAACTGTTTGGATCATCTACGCAGTAAAACTAATCATCTTCTGAAGTTTGAAGACTATGGGTGATATAGATCTCAAAATATTGAGCAGAACATATTTTCAAAGTTCGGATCACTGTAACGTTGACCAATTGACCCCAAAAACAACGGGGATCATATACAGATTGTAGGCAACCTTCTGAGCAAGTCTGCTGCAAGTTTAATGAAAATTGTGAAAAATAGAGTGTTTTTAAGAAAGCGCTTTCAGAGGTCACTGTGACATTGAATATTGACTCACTTACCCCAAAACTAATAGGGAACATCAACATGTCGCAGGTAATTGAGTAGTAAGTTTCGTGAAAGTCAAATAAAACATGCTTACGGACAGACGGACAAATAACCATAGCATAAAACTTGGAAAGGGCCTATAACGGTATGTGGAAATTCCACAATTTTCCAGGTTTTATATGATTTAACCTTGAGGTCAAGATGTTGATCCTATATGCAAAACAGATCAATAGGGAAAATATACTGGTCAATATTCATACTTGTTTGAAAATAAAGTATCCAGTGATCAGCCAAGCAATTTTCATGATGGCAGGTTTGAAATGTGGTTTCTAACGAGTACCTAAAGATACAAACATGCAATTCACTTCCGTATAAATAGATACTTGCTCTTTATTAGGTAACAGATGTATTACAGAGATCAAAAAAACAAAAATAATATCAAACAGGGAATGCCACGTACCAAAAACGCAGCCTCCCCAAAACGAGCCCCACATCACCCAGAAGTGCACATCAAGGCAAATATTAAAGTATGATGACGTTGAATACCCAATGGTTTAAGCTAACTAGTTGTATTAAAGCAATTAGTCAACATTGTATGTGCCAGACAACTCTAAAATCTAATTAACCAAATATAAACACCGCCTAACAATATTCCATCATTTAAATAACCTGATTTGTATTGGCAAATCTTGAAAAAGAAAATAAAATACAAACAATAATTCAACAACTTTATTATTGACAATACAGTGGATATCACACTACTGAGATAGTGTAATAAGTGGATATATGTTAGTTTATGCAACAGTTCAATATGTAGATGTTGGTCTGACATGCAGGAATTTCTGTTATTTACTTTCTTGTCTCTAATGTGACAGAACATATTAAATCAAGAGACGAGGCCTACCTTTAATTCATCCCTGACAAAAAAGCAAACTACACTGCCTTGGTAGAAAACCATTTTCCTATGTAAGGTCACTATCTTCCGGACCTATATCAATAGGGAGCATCTACTTACATGACTAGGTTTATTAATCATAGGCCTATGAATGAACTTCCAAGCTGTTTGATTAGGGCAAACACTCTGCAAGGCCGTTACTGACCAAAGCAAAGCTCATCATGTACATCTACACTTCATAGTCATCAGATTTTATACCGTTTTCCAATACAATAATCTAGAATCGTGCACATCGGACATGGATGCCCCCTCTTTCCACCTGTGTCACAAAACAAGACCAAATTTCAATAACTTTGCTCTTACTGAGTGAACGTTTGTACAATATGATCATAGACAATCCTACTTTTACATGACAAAATGAAATAATCAATAAAGGGACTTGAGTTTATGTTCGAGATATTTGTATTTTTATAATATAAAGAGTTTAACAGAATCAACAAGTAGATGTGTCAACAACAAGACGGGAGCATCAACAAAGGTGAACGCTTAAATCTGTCTTCTAAAGTCTACATATGTTTCAACTTTCATTAAATTAGCTTCAACGAAATGGAAGTAGGTCAGTAAGTCAATGTAAGCCACTGTCAAAACAAGAGAGTATGTCAGTAGGTCAAAGTCAGTATCAGATAAGGTAAAATCTAGATGAAAATGTTAAGATATAGTTCAAATTTCTTTATTGTGGGGTCAGGGGCATAAAAAGGTAGAGGTAAGGTAAATTAGTTACTACTCCTTCAAATCTTCTATCACTTTATTCAATATCAAATAAATCTGCTTCATGCTTTTGGCATACTGTTTTAGATAAGCATGCTTTCACAAAATAATAAGCTAATTTACTAATAAGATCAGTTAGAGTTATCGTTCTTACTCTGTGCACCAAAATGTATTATATCACTGTGTGAAGTATAAACTCAGTCCTATGCATATTTAAAGGATATGCTTCATAGCAGCATATTTCATAAAGGGAGATATCAAGGTTAGCTGGAGGTATCGTTCTTATTCATTGCACTCCTTCTCTGTCATTGTGTGAGGTATCAGCATAATCCCTTTGATACGTTTTGAATTGTGCATGCCATAAACTTGCCATACATCATGCCTTTCGTTTGACTAAGTCAAGGACCATAACTTAGATGTAACTGGTCAAACACAAAACTAGACAGTAAAAACTAAAGTGCCAAGCTTTACATCTTAATGAACATTGGTGACCCTGCGTCACTTATTTGTTATAGTGTTACTGGTCCAATATAAAGCCGAAAAGGAGGTGCACAACAAACAAAGAGCCACAAACTTTCCGAAATTAACATTATGTGGAACGAACCTCACATATAATGAGCATGCAAAATTTCTAGGGATGTATTTTGACAAAACCTTATCATGGAAAATGCACATAGAATACATGTCGAAAAGATGTCTTAGAGACTTAAATATCATAAGAGCAGTAAAAGGGAAATCGTGGGGCACAGACAAAAAATGCCTTCTCAATATCTATAAGGCCCTCATCTTAAGCAAAATCAACTATGGCAGCATAGTTTAAGCCTCCGCTAAAGATTCACAACTAAAACAAGTTCAAAGACTACAAAACAGGGCACTAAAAACCATTATAGGATGTCCGAGGCACACCCCAACCCTCCCTCTACATACCGAAACTGCTATGATTCCACTGCCTCTGCAGAGAGAACTTCAAGCTCTAAAATACTGGGCCAGAAGCTCCAGACTGGGCCCGAACTTACCAATAAACGATGAAATTTGTGACCAGCCAGCATATTTTTATAAGACAAAGAGTAATAAAAATTTAAAGAAATCTTATTCACAAAGCATTAGGACATTAATCACAGAATACGGTCTAAGCGAAACCCAAATTCAAGAACCGTGCTACGAACAACTTATAAATATTGAAATGCCTGAGATTAACCTAGATTTAGTAGGGAAAATTAACAAAGCAGAAGATAATGAAAGAAACAAAATTATTGCAAATTTAAACATTATTAGACACTTTAGAGACTTTACTCAAATTTATACAGATGGTAGTAAAGACCCGTCCACACAAATAGCAGGGGCGGGTATAGTAGTTATAGCAGAAGACGGCACAATTCTACATAACAAAAGTCTGAAGCTGAACCATCAAACTTCAATATTTACATGTGAATTAGCAGCAATAGATTATGCAATAACTTATTGCAAAGAAAACTATATTTCAAAAGCAGTCATCATTAGCGATAGTCTGAGTTCTTTATTAGCAATAAAATCAGGTCAGTCTCATAGGCAAGAAATGATTTACAGTATTTTAAAGTCCGTTACAGCCATAAAGCATAGAGGGGACGAAATTCAATTAATGTGGGTACCGAGTCATGTGGGCATAAACGGAAATGAATTAGCAGACGACAAAGCAAAATACGGCAGCACTTCCGGTACAGAAATTCCAATTAAGATCAGCGTATCGGAAGTCTACAGCATCATAAAAGATAAAGTTAAACAAAAATACTTAAAGCAATGGGAAACATATTGCTCAACACATAACTTAAAAATTAACATTAAACCTCCTAATAAATTACAAACGTACTATCATGATAGAAAAATAGACACAATGTACACAAGACTCAAACTTACAAGTAGCTATTTGAAAGGGGACCGATATAAAGACGACAAAAACTGTCAACACTGTAACGAAATAGAAAACTTTAGCCATCTAATGTTTCACTGCCCACTATATTCTGAAGAAAGGAAAATATTTGAAACAAAACTTTTAAAATTAGAATTAGTAGCCATCACGGAAAAAAACTCTGTTAGACCCACCAAAAGAAGTAGCACAAGATATTCGCCTGGCCGTATTCGAATTTATAAAAAATATAGGATACATTGAAAAAGTATAGATTAGGACTGATCACACAATGGACTTTTCAGCAAACACACAAACCCGTTCACCCACCTCACAAACAACAAGCATTCAAGGTGGCAAGCAAAATGGAGTCGACTTGCATGTCTGAAGGGCAGAAAATAAAAGCAAAATAATATACTAGTTTGACACATACGAGATCAGAATAGTCTCCGGCCAATGTTATGGCGGCTCCGATCGAAAGAAAGGTGATAACTAATCTGTGATCGCATGCGGTCATGCTAGTAGCTAAGTGACCGGTATGAGCCCCCGCCTCACAGTATCCGCGCCAACATGCATGCACATGCGTCTCTAAGAAGGGTAAAAACATAGGAGAAAGCATATATCACACACCCACTACACAACCCACAGGCATCTTAGGTTGACCTATAGTAAGTGGCCAGCAAAATGGAGACGACTTGCATGTCTGAATGGTAGAAAAATAGCAAAATAATATACTAGTTTGACACATACGAGATCAGAATAGTCTCCGGCCAATGTTATGGCGGCTCCGATCGAAAGAAAGGTGATCGCATGCGGTCATGCTAGTAGCGAAGTGACCGGTATGAGCCCCCGCCTCACAGCAACCGCACTAACAGGCATGCACAGGCGCCTCCAATAAGGGTAAAAATGTAGAAGAAAGTATGTAATATTATTTAGGGGTAGATATAGCATGGCTAATATAGGTTGTAAATATGTTATTTCGTAGATTAGATTAGAATAGACAAGCCAGTATCGTATTTTAGTGACATAAAACAAATATTTCCACACTAAGAAACCCCTAACACACTCTCTGTAAACCAGGGGTGTCCTGTAATTTACCTTTAAGTAGTTTAGTATACTTTATTATACATGTATATATGTTAACAAGAATGAGCTTCCGGTACAGAAAGGTCAAGGACATCAAACCCCCACCTCAGGTGAATCTTTTAGGCAAAACACATATCTAAAACACTGAAGTCATATACGTCCGGAAAACAGGAAAATTTTATAACAAAAAACTTTAGAACTAGATAAGGGCTACCCAACACCCTAGCCATAACTATAAAGCACGATTTAATAAAGATTTGAACTGAAAATAGAAAAGATTGAAAAAATTAGACAATTTTATTACAGATAATTTATTCCGCGATTTTCCAAAATTTTGTAGCATAAAAAACAATTTATTAAGGATACAAAACATTGACAGTTTATATTTCGAATAACAAGGACCAAAGATTTAAACAAAATCGGCAGAAAATCCTTTTTTCTCTATATAAATATATTAAAAACACATGTATAGAATAATTACTATAAAAACATACCACGTGACAAACCTGGTATAAAGCCAAGCTAAGGCCAAAAAACGGATAGTAAATAAACAAATCAAACCGCGATTAACAAACACAGTGGACCAATCAGAAACGAGCTATCTCAAAGGCCCACGGCAGAGCTTTGTAAACAACGCTATACCAGTCAGTCAGTCAGTAAACAAATTACTTAAAAATATAAAGTTGAATGCCATAATCACATAAAAGCACTATATATTTACAACAAATACATCTGTACAACTTGATATGTGACAGAAGCTCAGTAGATTAGATAGTTATTAGTCAATTCATAGAAATATGTAAAATTAACACATTTTTACTTTTCAGCGGTTCTAGTGCCTGAGTAAAAAATTTAATACCTACTGAGGAAAAACTAGTGTCTGTGGCAATATACCATTATAACCCACGCATATACAAACCCCTGGTGATTACAAAAAGAAACATATAACTAATAAATGTCCAAAATAATCACCAGGACAATGACTGGAAAAACGTAGGAAATAGTAACAATCACAATTCATGACTGCTTAAGCAAGAAAACGCATACTTAATGCCCATACAAAGAGTCATAACTAAACAAAAACAGTGATTGATCCTACAACTAGATACCCCAGACATTGCAGAAAATGAATAAAACACTAATTATTTCCAAAATGGTAAAAGTAATTTACTGTCAAAAACTTGCCGGATCCATAAAACCCAACGCGCACCTGTTATAACTCCATCCGGTTCGTGCGCACTAAAAGTCGTAGTAGGTCACCCAAACCAATAAGTAGGTCAGGTCAAGTAGTACGTACAGCAATGTTAATCTTAAAAAACATATCTTACTTTCGCAACCTTATTTTCGAACCATTTAAGATGTGTAATATAAGATCAAAACTACATTAAGAACAATCTTACTCAGGCACGAAAAACCCAATCACATTTAAACTTCGACGGTGTGGAAAGTACTGGTTAGTCAACCAGGATCAGGAATAGTAGTTCACCAACATCTGTCCGAGGACCGAATCGCCGATCATGCAGATCATGATCTACACTTACTTCTTTTATTATTTATAAGTAAAGATAAAACAGATTAACAGATTAAAAACTGAAATTCCCTTCTGAAACAATTAAAGAGAAGTTTACACCAAATTTTACAAAAAATTATTAAATTTTTATTTTTACGAAATCATGATCTACAGCAATATTCATATAATCACAGACAAATTTTGGCATTTTGTCTATTTCATAATACAAAGGAATCAAAAATTACATTAATGAATGTGCTCTTTCAACAGTAGTAGACCGAACTGGCGGCCATTAGCACCCAGCTGATTGGCTAATCATTTTTGTCTCTCCTGGCTCCATTGGTTCATTTACTTTCCGATTTCTGCTTCTAGCTCCGGTAGCAAAGAACCAACTAGTACAAGTCTCCTTATAATTTTCTATGGTACATTGATTATTTTATTTATAATTAAAGAAGTAAAGTTAACAAGTAGCCTGTTTGATGTTTTATATATTAATTTCGTTCAATAAGTAAATTCTTGAAACCAAAATGTAAATAATCAGATTAAACATTTCAACAATAATTGCATCATTTAGAGTACATTTTATAACAATTGTAAGTAAATACTACCACTATTTTCATCTATCCATAAATTATTGTTTCTATTTAGTAAAGTGGCTAAATTGTTCTTTGTCTTTGTAAGAATTTTATCTTTTATAACATATTTGACTACGCGATACATTTTCCAAATTCAATCTCTCTCTCTCAAAACGTCAAACTTCACGATGTATGTCACAATACATCGCTACGACCGGCTACGACGATGGCGATTTCGTTCCCGTTCCAGAAGAAGGAAGACCTATGTGACAGTGACGACTGCTGTGCGATAGGCAATCAACGCTGCAACTACTAGATCTACAACATCGTCGACGACCACTTTTTTGGTCACACCTCTGACAATGTAATGTCAGGCTTGCTGCGGTTGCTGGCTTATTTGGCTTTTAAGGGGTTTTTATATTTTCAAAATTTCAGAGTAGGAAAATAGGTCAAACTTTCATGCATACTTTTAACTTGTTAAAATAAGTAAAAACATCTTTCGGACAGCATTTTATTCTCTCATTCAGGACGATTAAACATTTCTATCATCACAAAGCTAAGCAAAGTAAAAATAGGACAACAATTTATTAAAGGGGATTTTTACATTATAAAACAAACAAATATCCCATCTAGTACCAAAATTCTCCAAAAGCTGTAAGGCTACTACGATCCAGATATACAAACTATGTCAATCACACTCAGATCTCATTGGTCGCCGTGACTGGCCTACTCTTTGGCAACCAATCAAATTCAACCTTTGGCTATACTGGCTGGAAATTGCAGTCAGGTAAATTTCTCCTATTTTTTGGCTTCAAAATTTTGTCTTTTAGGCATGACGGGAGACATGCCGGGGTCTCATCCCAATATAAAGCTAACATACAAGCTCTTTGGGACGGACCTTGATAAAATTCTCATCAAATCAAATCAAACAACTTTCCACCCGAATTACCATTTGTATGGCGTCTAATGAATCAATGTCATTTTAAGTTTGGAGATGTGCATGTCACAAGGTTTTTTGGGATGTACGTATGATGTATGTACGAACAAACGCAAATCTGTTTCACCCTTCCCCAACCCATTACCACCCAGCCTCCCCCCCCCCGCATCAAAAAAAAAGAGTAGCATTTCACACCACAATATTGTGTACACAAAAGCAAATGTTGAATATATTAATATCGAAGGGCCAACACTCTAGATGATCACTATAATTGCTCATCTGTACCACCAGTGACCTACATTTAACAGCAATTGCATTCAGCAAGATGGATTTTTTTCAACCCTTGGCAAATGTGCTAAAAGAGTATGTATATTCATGTGTATCATTAAAACTGAAAAAGCCATTACTCTTAAAGCCTTCTCTCATGCTGATTAAATTGAGTCACTATCATCAGCGCAATAAATCTGCAAGACCTTGATAAATGCACTGCAAGTCTTAATTGAATGGTGGTGGTGTTGTGCATATTGAGTTTATACTAATTTATTTTAGCTCGATTGTGAAGAAAGCTTTGAGCTTATCAAAAAAACAAAAATAATATCAAAGTCTCTCTCGAGTCCGCTTCCTGGAAAAACCAGTATTGGTGTCATATGAGGAGGTACGGTCGTGACCTTGGTGGGGCTCGAACCCGCAACCTCCGGGATGAGCGGCACAAAAACCTAAACCTCTACACCATCGCTCCCCTTGCATATTTGGTTCGAATTCTCACACATATATTAATTTAGTTTGATATACTTTGGCTAATAAAATATGAATTAGAACAAACATGTACATGTATATCGGTCTAAAGTGCACACGTCAGAATAAAAAAACGAATAAAGTCTAAAACCAAAAGTGTATATGTACAACAATTACACTAGCAGAGCCTAACTTACAGTTCTGTCACTTTTGTAGCAAGTTTTCACAAACCCTCCCCTTAATATGTTTTATTTGGAGCTAATAGCTTTATCAGATTTGGAGCTATGGCCCAAAGCAAGTTAAAAAATACCTTATGCAATGAAGGGATGTGAAAAATAGAGTATTGTGCAGTGTACTTCCTCTTAATGTCCTTTATTATTGTGTGAACTATTAAAAACAAGAGGGCCATGGTGGCCATATATCGCTCATCTAAGTATCATGGCATTTAAGGCCAACAAAAAGGTCGAAATCAAGGTCATTTAAGAGATATTTGGAATAAATCTACAAATTTTTTTAATGGTCCAAACTTCATTGCACTATCTTGAAAACAAAAAAGTTGGCCGAAAGTCAAGTTCAAGGTCACCAAAGGCCTTTGTTTAAATCTGCATTTAAAACAGTACATATGGCTCAAATTTTATTTCAGTAGTTCCAAAGATAGGAAAGCATGTCAGTAGTTCAAATTTAGCCATGCTGAATATCCATATGAACAAAACAGCATTAACTTTTACCTGAGCGAAATTCACTCAGACGTAAATACTATACCATGATAATTGACGCGTGTCATGTGGTTAGCCAGAAAACATGCAATTTTCAAGCTTGGATGGAAAAAAGCTGGTCTGTTGAGTGGTGATTAAAGCTGTAAAGTTATTAAAGTGTTGTTATACAATTTGTTTTGTTCATTAACAGTTATGTAAAGTATGGATATTTTTTTCACTGCGTTGTAAACATATTTAATTAACGTTTAGTTACAACTTGTTAGTAGATTGCGCTGTAAGTATTTACCCTGCAGTATTACTGTGAATCTACACTAATACTTCCTTGTAAACTGAAAATGTGCAAGTATGTTTACAGAAAATAAGTTTGACCTTGGATGGAAAAAAGCTGGTCTGTTGAGTGGTGATTAAAGCTGTAAAGTTATTAAAGTGTTGTTATACAATTTGTTTTGTTCATTAACAGTTATGTAAAGTCTGGGTATTTTTTTCACTGCGTTGTAAACATATTTAATTAACGTTTAGTTACAACTTGTTAGTAGATTGCGCTGTAAATATGTACCCTGCAGTATTACTGTGAATCTACACTAATACTTCCTTGTAAACTGAAAATGTGCAAGTATGTTTACTGAAAATAAGTTTGACAGGTTACTCTAATCTAGAATATACCCCGACGGCTATACACAGGATAAAAATTGTCTAACATATTATGGTAAGGATATAACACTTCACTAGTACAAGCAGGAAGGAAGAAAATGCAAAAAACATTGACAAATTTGCTGACTTATTAGACATTGTTGTAATTAATTTGAAAGAAGCTGAAAAAGATGAGGATTTAAAAGATGGTGTACTATATTTAAGGTTACAGGGAAAAATGCCAGAAACCATGTTGACCAGGTATAATAGATTGATCTATGAAACATCACAAGAAGAATCGGTGGCAACGCTGCGAACTTGGCTAAATCAATAGGCAAAATGTTATGTTGCTGCTGCAGAAACACTCACTGGACTCTCGGGTGAAAAAATGGAAGATTCGTTCAAGTGCAAATACACATTTCGGAAATGAAAGAAAAACATCGAGACAAACAGTTTGCAAGATGTGTTCAAGTGACCATGACATTTGGAAATGTAATGCGTTTAAACAGTTATCACCATCACAACGCTAGGAAAAGGCAAAATCACTAACATTGTGTTTTCGGTGTCTTGATGGTAGACATGCAGGATATTCGTGTAATCGTTTAAAGATTTGTTGAATAAATGGTTGTAGAAACAATCATAACAGATAATACATGATGAAAGTGATAGATACAGCGTGCAATAGTGAGAACAAAGAAATGAGTTGCCATCAAGTAAAGGCGCGACTAGTCATCAAACACACAATAGTCATGAAAATGTACCAAAAAGGATAGCACTTCGTACAGTTCCAGTAATTGTAAAAAATGGAAATTAACAGCTAATCGTGAATGCGTTACTTGATGACGGAAGTTCTAAAACATACATTAATTCAGATGTTGCCTCACAATTGGGGTTGGACCTAAACTCAAATATTAACACAATAACAGTTAACGTAATGAATGGTAGGAAAAGAAACTGCACCTGTGAATTTCTTACTGGAAAGCTTGAATGGACAAGTGAAAATGGGTATTGAAGCAACAACCACAACTCGTGTGACAGGCAATTTGAAAACAATAGTTTGGAATAAACATTCTGAACAATTAAACAGTTCAAACACTCGAAAGGCATCAAATTTCCAGTTTGTAAAAACAAAAGTACAGTGGATATGCTGATTGGAGTTGATTACGCCAATCTACATTGCATGAAATTAGAGGTGAACCAGGTGAACCAGTCGCTCGTTTGACGCCGTTAGGTTGGACATGTGTCAGTCCATTAGAAAATTACGATGAAAGAGAAGATAGAAATTATCACACATTCTTTCTACAAAATGATATAAATCTAGAAAAATTGAATGGCAAATTCTGGCAAGTGGAACATATTCCATACACACACAAAAGTACACTTTCAGATGAAAATACATCCGTAGTACAACAGGTTAAATCATCAATTGAATGCAATCATGGGCAGTATCAAGTTCAGATTCCATTGAACGATAGGAAAATAAGTCTGAAAAATAAGTATGAAATAGCATTAAAAAGTTAAAAAGATACATAGAAAAAGTTACAGAAAAATCCGATGGTGAAAGAAGCTTATGAAAGTACAATTGCAAATATATGAAAAAAGGCTAATATATCTGAAGTGAAATCGAAAGAAATTAATAGCGAAAATACATGGTATTTGCCTCACTTTGCTGCAATTAAATTACATCGTGCAACAACAAAAGTGCGTTTAGTCTTTGAAGCATCTGTTAAGAATGAAGGACTGAGTCTGAACGATACTATACATCAGGGTCCAAAGCTGCAAAATGAATTGTTTGACGTGTTGTTAAGATTCGGAAGTCAACTAATAGCAATAATATGCCACATTGAAGAAATGTATTTGCGCGTTGGAATCCAACATATTGACAGATTATATCATCGGTTCCTTTGGAACTCTTCAGCAGTAGTTCACTACGAATTCAATTCACTAGTGTTTGGTTTAAATGCATCACCGTTCTTAGCCCAGTACCTTGCTAGGAAAAATTCCGAGTTACAGAAAGAACAGTATCCGCGTATTTTATATTCAACGTATATGGACGACAGTATGGATTATGTGCCTACAGTGCATGAAGGAATAGAACTGGACCAACAGTTACCGAAACTTTGGTCAAAAGCAAACATGTATGTTGGAAAATGGTTATCAAAATCAGCTGCGGTGCTAGAACAGATGTCCTCAGAAAACAGGGCATTTGAAGTTGAACTTGATCAAAACGAGTTACCAACTATAAAAACACTTGGGGTCACTTAGTTGGCAAAAGAAGATTGTTTCATATTTCGCGCACAAGCACCAAATGAAAGTACTCTTTTGACAAAAAGAACTATTCTGAGGAAAATTGCATCAATATTTTATCCACATGGTTTTCTTGCGCCATACATGATAAGAGCAAAAGTGCTAATGCAAGAACTATGGTTGGTGGGATTAAACTTGGATTATCTTGTTCCCAAAGGAATAGCTGAAATGTTTAGGATATGGTTCAATGAATTGAAAAAATATCAAAATGCATAGATGTACTCGACCTGAGAAAGAACCGTCTTCATGAAAAGTAACATATCATGCATTTGGAGATGCTTCAGAAAAAGCCTATTGTGCAGTAGTGTATTCTATTCTCGATATGAAAACGCTGAAAATGAAATTCCAGTCAGAATTACTGCAGCCAAAAGTAGAATAGCACCAGTAAAAACGATAAGCATTCCTAGACTTGAACTTTTAGCAGCAGTTTTGTGTTTGAAACTTGCTTTAACAATTTGTGTTGCATTAAACATTCATAATGATACATGTACATACTGGACAGACAGTATGAACGTTTTGTTCTGGATTAAAAATAGAAGTACAAACTCTAAGCCATGTGTCGCGACATAGTCGGTGAAATTCAACAAATTTCAAAGCCTGTACAGTGGCGACACGTTGCGGGAAAACAGAATCCTGCTGATATCGTAAGTCGGGGATGTTCAGTAATAAATATAACAATGCAGTCTGGTAGAATGGACCGGAATACTTGACAAAAGATGAGTCTGAATGGCCAAACATTAGAACCGAATCAATTTCAAACTGTGAATCTGAAATGAAAAAGTCTAAACAAAGGAATTTTGAGGTACAAACAGTATACACACAAGTTGAGCAAATATCTCAAAAATTGATGAATGGAGACTTAATCCAAAAAGATTTTCGAAGTGGACAAGGTTAGTTCGCGTCTATGCATGGGTATTTCGTTTTGTTGAAAATTGTAAACGCACAAAAACACAAGAACTGAAGGACAATTGAATGTTTCAGAAATACATGGTGCTGAAGTACTGTTGATAGATAAGGCACAAAAACATAATTTTGCTTAAGAATATTTAAGTTTGTTAAAGAAGATAGAACTATCGCAAAACAGCAAACTGATCAAACTGAATCCCAAAATTGACAGTGAAGGAGTGGTTAGAAGTGACAGAAGATTGAAATATGCTGAAATGTTATCATATGATTGTCGTTATCCCGCCATATTGCCTCGAAATGATTGGATAACAGAACTAATCGTTCGTCATTACCATGCAAAAGGTGAACATAGCGGTACAAATTGCACACTCTCTTTATTATCTAATCCATATTGGATACCGTCGACAAGGGAGGTAATTCGAGAAGTTGAAAACAAGTGTGCACTGTGTCGACGTCGCAGAGCTAAACCTGGAGAACAGATTATGGCACCTTTACCAAAAATTCGTCATAATGTACCATTGAGAGCTTTTCAAGGTAAAGGGAAACGACGAGAAAAAGATACCTATGTTTGTTCACTTGTTTAAGTACGAGACCTGTTCATCTTGAAATTTCAACTGGAATAAATACAGATTCATTTTTAAATTCATTCTATCGTTTTATAAGCCGTAGAGGATTGCAAAAAACAATTTTGTCTGACAATGGAACCGATTTCGTTGGTGCTGAAAAAGAACTAAAACAGTTAGTGGACAGTCATGATCATAGCACAATTGAAGAGAAAAGTTCAAACAAAGGTGCGCAGTGGCAGTTCACACCACTATTTGCACCACATTGGGGTGGTGTACACGAAATTATGGTGAAAAGTGCAAAACGAGCTATTTACGCCATATTACAGAGCACTTCAATTACAGATGAAGAACTCATGACGGCATTTGTGGGTGCTGAGGCACTTATTAAACCAAGACCACTTACGTATCAGTCGGCCAATCCTACCGACTGTACACCTCTAACACCGAACCATTTCTTACACGGACAGATGAGAGGCTAGTTTGCACCAGAAAGTGTGGACATAACAGATTTCAACCAAAGGAAACGATATCGTACAGTCCAAGAGTTAGTTCGACTTTTCTGGAATCGTTGGATATGTGAATGGCTACCAAGCTTACGAAAATTAAGGAAATAGACTAGGGTTCGTCCAGATCTGAAATTCAGCGATGTTGTTATTGTTGTATTAGCTGATTCACCGCGCGCACAGTGGCCTTTAGGCCGTATTACACATGTTCATGTGAGAGCAGTAATCATTATAGTTGATGGAAAATAATTCAAGCGGCCAATTACAAAACTAAGCCCATTAGAAATAAACGATAATGATAAAGATATCAGATTTTTGATCAGAATAAGCAATGAGTGATGCAGAATTTGCGAGTGGAGGGCACAATAAACTCTCAGATATGAAATAAATATCCTGAGTTGTAAAAAGTAAAACAATGAAGATACATGGGAACAAAAACAGACCCTGTTCTTTTTCAGTAATTGTATCATCTTGGGAAGAAGATTGTAAAACGAGAAGACGCATTATAAAAAACTTGATGAAGAAGATTGATGTAAATTGTCATTAGATTTTGACATAGCCTCTTAAATAATTAACATTTTATAACGCATGTCCTCGTAGAATTACGTGGACGTTTTCACAAGCATAAGTGTAATATGACACTATTGTCATTATATACATGGTATAGCGTTATAGTTAATAGTCCTAATAATGAGAAGAGATATAGTTGCTATAGAGTATAGAACATGTACATGTATTTTGAACATGTATTCCGATAGTTGTTTGTGTTAAACTTATGACTTGTCTACACTGGGTATGAATTGACATTAAGTCCATTGAACTTCAAGTGATTGTCACAAATTGGTGACAGAATGAATAGTTTTGAATAATAGTGTGAAGTATCAAAGGTTTAATCATTTTTGTATAGATATATACTTTTGCTACCAAGGTTACCACTACATTTTGTGTTACATGTATTTTGTTATAGTTATGTAATACATTTGTTATTACAAACTGTAACTGTTTGATATTCAGTGCTAACATTTGCATATATGTTATTTGCAGAACGTTAGACAAGAGATACATTTCGCAAACTCCGGCTGAGGTTAGGTAGTAGGGGAATAGAACCATAAAGCATAATGTAAGAAAAAAACTAAGTGACTAATTCATTAGCTCTGGGGTTCTATAAATGAATTGTTCCTTGTGTCTGTAATTTGTGTTTATCATTACACGCAGAGTTGCGTTTGTAATACAATTATAGAAGTTATATGTTCTGTAGGTACATGGTTGTAAAAAAACGTGTATATGCCTTTTTTAATCATATGATTGCTAGGAGAAAATTACTAAGAAATAGATATTAAATGCTAATTAATGCTTTTAATCTTTAATAAGCTTAGTATGGTCAAGCTTGTCAAAGTGGGTGGTGTGTTCAGGAGGATTACAAGTTGAGTTCTATGACAAAGCTTTTCTGTAGTACTTTTTGGTAGTTTTTAATACTTGTTGTAAAAACCCCTCATGATTTTCGTTGTTGTTGTGCCGGCTACTTTTGTGAAAAGGCAAAGAATAAAATGTTATCGAGAAAATGACAATTCTTTCTCCGTTGTTCGTTAAATAGAAAGTTCTGCAGTACAGTGACTGTAGAGACAAGATATGCGATTACATAAGGCTTGTTGTTAAAAAGTTCATACCTGACTTCTTGTACTTACTGCTCTTCATTGTATGATTGGTTCCTCTACTCTCTCTTCCTCTACTTCTTCTTCATAACTACTGTTGCCTGTTGGTACATAGGGCCAAACTTAAATTATAAACTTAATACATCTATATGGTGTCATATATCAAGACAGCTCAAGCATGAATGACAATGCTGTATAAACTTAACAACTTTTCCAACGCTACCAGTAGCCTTTTCGCAATAACTTTAAAACTACACAAGATAATGAGCTGAAAGTTTAAGGACAATTAGAGTAATATATAAGACATTGTTTGATTCCAAGTTAACAAGAAAAATGTTCTGCAAGTTTAAGATTTTATAAATAAGATGATACAACCCCTTTTTTCAAATTCGCAAATTTTGCCAATAATAAAATTTGTAAGAACTAAAAAAAACACGTTATATTTGTAAAATTCTATCAAATTGTTAAGACTATTATTTTTAATACCAATTAACTTAAACAGTTATCACCTGTTTTCAATAAAAAATAATATTTCATATTTTTTACCACATGGCGAAATAGACAATAAAACCTAGCGTGATAATTTCTCAATACGTCTGACATTTTCCGGGGATTCTTTCAAAATTTGGTACGGGAATATCGGTGAACACACAAACTCCTGGTGTCAGAATTTATAAACAGTTTAATCTTGAAAGTTACATGAACTAATTTTTAATCACATTTGCATTCTTCATTACATTTATGGAATAATTAGGACATGTGCTTGAGTCCGTATCAGCGCATGTCACAAAGCTTTTTCTCAAGCTGCAAGCATGGTGACCATTCTACTATTGTTTTTTACAATTTGTCATGATTTATGAAGTGCATTTAGTTAGTTATCATAAAATGAATATAAAACATACCTACCTTTTATATTCAATGAATGTTGCATTGGTTATAATCTTAGAAATTTTACAGTAAACCAGTGGTCGTTAATCTTTTAGTGTTTATCAATTGAATTAATTTGCTAACTTTGCGAATTTGAATAACGTGGGTTGCATCAAATGAATTAAAAAATCTACAACTTGCTGAATCATTTGGGTTATATTTTTGTACCTAACAATGTCTTTTATTTTAATTTAATTGCCCTTAAAATGTAATTTCATTATCTTGTGTAGTTTTAAAGTTCAAGTGAAAAGGCTACTGGTAGCGTTAGAAAAGTTGTTAAGTGTATACATATGAAAAATATATTCAGGCTCAGAACAAAACAGACAAAACCAATGTTGCATCCATGGTTGTGTACAGTATTGTTTAACTTTGACACAATGGCTACCAGGTTACTTCAGTATTGAAGCACATGGCAAAGTAATGAACCTGAAATTATTGGACAATCAATGATGGACATACTAGCAGACATATTGACAGAATGGTGCAATTACAAAACGGCCTTTGTGAAGTTACCTCATATGTTTTCACAGAAGATAGAATCCTTTAAAAACAAAAGGGCTAAGATGAGTACTGACTGTTCCCAAGTACTTCCATGATTTGGGCTGATGACCTTATTTTTGATCCCCCTTACCCAGTGTTGACATCAACCTAGAGAGAATTACGACAAACCTCCCTACTAAGTTTTTCATTGTGATTGAGTACAAAATGTAGCTTCAAATAATCAAAGGCTTTTTTTGTGATTGGACCTGGTGACGTGTTTTTGACCAAAACTCACCTACTTTCAAACTTGATCTAGAATTCATCAATACATATGATTCGACTTATTTTCAAGATACAAAATGTTACTACGTAGAGTGTTCTGGTGATTTTCTTTGATCTGATCTGGTGACCTAATGTTTTACCCCACGCGACCTAGTTTCAAATAGTTTCACAAAGTTTCATAATTGAGTACAAAATGTGGCTTCAAGATTGTTTACCAGCTTTATCCATGATCTGACCTGGTTACTTAATTTTGACCCCACATGATCCATTTTCGGAAGAATCACGAAATTCTGACCGGGAATGTTGACGATTAAGGGTCCTCAAGGTTTCTTCTACAGACGGACGGACGGACGGACGGACGGACAGACGGACGGACGGACGGACAGACAGACAGACAGACAGACAGACAGACAGACAGACCAGCTGAATCCAGTATACTTTGTGTGCGAGGGTATAAATAAAAATCTAAAAGTTCTGATTGTTAGTAGCACTATGGGGTAAGGAGTCAGACCTGGCTGGAGTTACCTGCTTCCAAAAGAATCCTTGCGTAATTTGTTTTTGAAGGGGAATACTAACTGTACATCATAGTCAAAATATTCAAGTAACGTCTTGAGCAAATTCTGATATATTTTAGTTTTGGGCCAGAATCTCGCTATAACGTCAAAACCAGAAACCTACCTTTCCGTGGTGAAACAGAGATCTAAAGACAATACATTTTAACTTAGAACCTGTAATAAAGCATAAAAATGAATGTATGCACTGTTCAATATCGCCAGTCGCTCAAGTTTAAAGAAAGTTATCAACTAAAGTTAAAATTGCAAACATCAACATACTTATTATGACGCTTATGAATCTACGGGTATCATCAATAGTTACGACTCATTCTTAACAGTGACGTGTTCGAACAGACGGGCCTGCACATCATATTTCATGCGCAAAACTTGTGCTTGGTATATTCGGCGTGAACGCTGCCTCAAACGGTCAGTTATAAGAATCACACAATCATTTTCTGGACGTGCGCTTAAGGATTTAAGATACAAAATTTGACAGCTTATCAAACTGTTGGAAAGACTTTACTGACATACAACATTTACAATCCATTTTTTTCATTATCAATACTTTGCTCTCACACATGATCACCCGTTGAAAGCCTGTATGTTCAATAAAGATGGAACATTTATATACGATATATGCAATGCAATGCTCCAATATTGCCCTTTTTCCGAATACATTTTCATATGACCAAAGGAAAGATGTATGTTAAGATAATGATTAAAGCAAGCGACTATACTTTGTTGTTATGACTTATCTTAATTGTAAAATATTCAAAAGCTTTTATGTCATAGCTATTTTATAAGATTATGTATTTATGTGTATATAAAGAACCAATCTTTGAAATAGCAGCAATGTATTTAAATTATGTGGCGCGGGAAATTGCAAGTTACACAGCTTGCAATGACTTGATTACTATGGCATATACATGCGTCATTGTTCCATCGAGTTGCCGCCGAAAATATTCCCGCCAAATATGAGATAACCACGTGCTTTCAATAGAACATGGTCGTGAACAAATGAATTCAAAAATACGCCGCAGTGCGACACATGGCAGGCATATACACGTATGGCAAGTGTTGTTAAAATCATAAAGATAAATAATTTGCTGTTCTCCTTGCGGAAGCAAACATATCTTGCAAACCAATTCAGTGTTAATTCATTACATGTATTTAAAACTCCATATACGACTACACCAGGTTTTCAACAGAATCTGGTTAGTACTCACAAAGTTATAGAATGGCGACTGTAAGTAGAATGTTGTGGTACAAACATGCGATTTCAATACGACATGAACGGGCAAAAGCACGATTTGTATACTGTGTATGTTATCTTTTATGGGTTTTGAACACAGACAACACCAAAAATAGGAATTTCATGCTTATTTTTTTCCGGGTCATAAAATCATTTGGGTCGTGGATACACAGGAGGGTCGGTCGGGTTACAGGAAACAGACATTTATTTTGAATTCATAGATTTAAATGATGTGTGGGACAAAATGTTGACATTATCAACAACAAAACTCATATCTATTGAAAATACCTCCAACATTTTCAATTTAAAAAGAAATATATTAAAAGTAGTATTAGCGATACAACAGCAACACCAACAATGATAAAAGTAATAGTTATTATAATATCAGATCTAATAACAATTATGATACTAATCTCGTCCCAGTACTACATTGTAATTGTATTTAGTAGGTCTAGTCCTACAAAGATAATAAAAAAATACAACGAAAAATCATTAAAGAAAACAACATTTGTCTTTTATAACAATTATGTATATTGTACTTATAAACAAATTCATCTATACCAGTTCGATATGAAAAAAAAGTGTTGATATTGAAATTTTAAATACTGACAAACAGCCTACAGTACAAATTTACGTCGCGTAACATTGTCCGCAGTTAGCCGTTCACGGTAGTGTAAGATATTTATTGGTATTTATCACTTGACTTTAGCGGAGATGTGTAAACTTAGGTAGTACGTGTGTTTATAATTCGTCAAAACTCTTATTTTGAAGTGTTACGAGAAACAAATGGAATTAATTGATGTGGAAATGGATATTCTTTAAAGGTATTGTAAAACAGTTACTGAAATATTTATTTTATTATGACTTTTGACGGTTTAAAGTCGGCGCCGAAAATTTGGGAGGAACGTTCACCACGGAAAGCTGGAGAGATATTGCCCATACAAAACTAACACAATATCTCGACGCGCGTACAATTAGTTGGACAACTGTACATCACAGCCTATGTCACTGAAGGCTTGTGATGGGGTGTGCATCCCTCTTCTCCCCCAATTACATCTTCATACTGCTAAACAGAAAGCCCTACAAAGTATAAGTAAAGTGTCTCTGAAAAAAATGTAGTATCTAAACTATCGAAAACGAACACCGCCCTTGGAGCCTCATGTTAAAGTTACAATGTATACAGTACGTAGTTGTTATAAGTTACGGAAGACGCAAAGTCTTAAGTTTCTTTAAAATAATGATAATTGTGAAATGTTTCATTTAATAGTTCATCTTGATCAAAGATAGACATGCATTTGAATAATTATCAAAAAAAAATATTAAAAACTTGTAAGTGGGACAGTTATAGTTTTTTTTTAAAAAAAATGGAAATTTATTGATCCATAAACTATGCTTTTAGATCTTCTTTTAAAACAATATAAAACTTGGTACAATCACTTCTTTTTTAAAGGAAAACAAAGCAAAATACTTATTGAAACATTAGAGACCAGCAACTTTGCTAAACACCCTTCATAAATTAGCTTCAGGATATACGGCAGCTAGGTTAAAAAAGTACAAAATAGTTTGATATCTAAAGATCAAACTTGATTTATCAAAGGCAGATTTATTGGAACAATTACAACAAGATTAGTAAAGATATCATGAAATTTACTGAAGACAGTCATATTTACGGGATTGCTAATGACAATTGACTTTGAAAAAGCTGTTGACACTCTTTTTTTCATTTTATTGAGAAAATATTGGCTTTCTTTTAATTACGGCCAATGATTCAAAAATGAATTTACTTATTTTTACATAATTCAGAAAGTTGAGTTAAATTGAATAGTTTTTCTCAAATTACTTTTTACTAGATAGTGGCTGTAGACAAGGCGATTCAATATCACCTTATAGTTTCATTCTGTGTGCAGAAGTCCTTGCTATCAAAATTAGGAATTGTAAAAATAAAAATAATATTGAAATTGATGGTGAAGACTATTAAATTTCACAATTTGCTGATGGCACCACATTATTGTTAGATGATAGTGACGAATCTGTTAATGTTGTGTTAGAAAGGTTGTATACTTTTTTTTCATTCTGGGTTAAAAGTCAATTTTGATAAAACAAAAGTTGTATAGACAGACTCCCTAAAATACAGCAGCACACGATCTATTAAAACTAAGTGGAACCTTTCTTTGGGGGGAGGAGGGGGGCAACATTTCATTGTTTGCATTTTGATGTAGATGTAAATAAAATATTTTTTTTGAATTTTGATGATAAACTTTCAAAAGTTAAAAGATATATCACTTTTTAGAAAAGAAGGAAGTCAACTCTGTTGGGAAAGATAACAGTAATTAAATCACTATTGCTGCCTGTATTTACTCATTTGTTTATCAGCTTACCATCCCCTAACAAATTTATTTTAAAATATTTAAGTAATTTGTCATATGACTTTGTATGGGATTGACCTAGTACAATAAAAAGCTTTGTTCTTTTTAAAGACTTTACTGAAGGCGAATTAAAAATGATAGATTTACCGAGTTACGTACATAGTCTTAAAATAAAACAGCTTCAGTATTACATAAGAAAAAATTATAGCAGATTACTGCAGTCTTTATTTGGAATTGACAAATCAATAAATACTGGAAAGATATGTGAAGAACATAAAAAAGAGTCCTTTATTCGTGTAGTCTTTATTTTGACAAATGTTCTATTGATAACAAAGACAAGATAAAGAGCCTGCCTTTATTTTACAAGCATACTTTTTCACTTAGCAATGTATCAAATTACTTACTAAACTTACATAACAGAGGAATAGATTTGTAAAAGACATAATTGATGAAAATGGTTACCCTAAAGGTGCCTCAAAATAAAAAAATGGTGCTTTTGGACCAATGAAAGGTGTATTGATAAAAGGCAAAGTTGACTTAAGATTTATGTTGGTTTGTATTTGTTATTAATTCCTCAACAAATCAACGTCGTACTGAAATTACACGAATATTCATATCAGTCAAAGACATTATGATGAAAACAATGCGATTACTGATGAAAAATACATCAAATGATGTTATTTTAACATATTTATATCCGAAAAACAGAATTATTCGATATTGATACTCTTATCTTTATGAAACGCCCAATAATTGTCTATCTTAACTATAGTAATTACATCAAATAATCTTAATATCATCAAATTTACGTAAGCAAATATGTTTATGGGCCTATATAAACGCATGTCCATCTTTCTAGACGCAGAAACCTTTAATTTAACCATGTTCAATAAAATTTCGCAAACGTCCACCGAAAGTAAAAGGACGCAACTGCAACTCAATAAAATGATCGAGGTTGACATACTCAGCCTACAACACAAACGCTACCGCAGTTACAGTCATACAATATGAAGTATAAACATACGAGTCAAATATCAGTCTGCCATTCTAGCTATAAGGTAGTGACCCTTCTTACAATTATGTTTATTGAACAAATTATGAGAATCAGTTGGTGAATGGCACCTGTAGGCAAAAATCTGAGGGTGACAAACAGTATAATCATATGCACAAATGGCATGTTCCTTCTCGTCGGCGTTGATAGATCCGGCAATAAAGGGAGCAAATACACTTTTGTCACTTTTGTAATATCGAAAAATGTCCTCTCCATCCAACTAAGCTAGATGAAAGGGTTGGTCTTCTCTCGCAACACACAATCCTCGCTGTCTGCAATGACGGCCATTATCATCATGTTTTTGTTAACAAGTGTTATACGTCACCATTGTCGGCAGTACTTAAAAAAAAGTACTCGAAGCCGCTATATTCATGGCAGTTTGACATCAATCAGCACTTCAGTACATTGTATGAGATGAATGACAACCGCGAGAAGCGGTATTCAAATATCCGAACTACCTGTCTAGGTAAAGAAATAAATAAAAATCTACTGTTTCACTGCTATTGAATGTCGGATAAATACGACTTTTTGGTATGGAGAATCCGAAGTATCATTATATTTTGGTCATGCTTTATCACAAGAATTCTACTATTAGTGTATTACTATACTATTACATTATCTTTCCTAGAGAAAGACACTCCTGAGATCTACACGTACGAGTACTATCAAAGTGTTTTACTATGCATAGTAAGAATCTACTTTAGGAATAAAAATATCATACAAATAAAAGGAAAAGCAAACTTTTCTCAAACCAAAGTAAGGTATCTTATATTATATCAATAGGTATCATTGTAATTAATATTCGAACAATACCGGTATTGGAACAAATTTACATACATAACATTGCACATTCCTTGCGGGAATGTCATGGTGCCTTAAACATGTTTTCTCAGCTGAAACGCTCGGCATTTCAATATTATGCAGGTAAAATGCAATCAACAACTAAGTACCGTCACAGGCCAATGCACAACTTTTTCAAGCACTGCCGACAATGGTGCCGAATAACACTTGAAAAAGAAACATGATGATAATCGCCGTTTTCGCAGACATAGAAGATTCTCACGACGTCCTTGTGTGTTTCGAGAGAGAACCAACCCTTACGCATACATGGGCGCCCGTGTTTTTTCTTTAAGAATGAAAGTGAGACACCATTAGGACATTCTTAGGAAAAACACTATAACATGTATAAAATGCAGAAAACATAAAATATACATAATATGCATGAAACGTATGAAATGCATAAATTGTTACAAATGCTTTACGTATAAAATGAGTACACCAGCATAAAATGTTTTAAGTGTAAAATAACAAGTAGTACTACGCAATGTATCAAAGATATAAAATGCATTTCATGTATCAAATATATCAAATGTAAGAAATGTATAAAATGCATAAAACAAATTAAATGCATAAAACAATTACATGCATAAAACGGATTAAATAGAATGCGTAAGGTGCATGTTACGTGTGAATGAAAAACATCAGATACACGAAACGCACGAAATATTTCAAATATGTTAATTGATAAGTTGCATGAAATGTATAAACACACCCCGGAGGTTGCGGGTTCGAGCCCCACTGGGGTCACGACCGTACCTCCTCATATGACACCAGTACTGATTTTGCCAGAAAGCGGACTCGTGTGTGACTTGATAAGCCGCAAGCTTTCCTCACAATCGAGCTAAACTAAATTGGTATAAACTAACTCAACTAAAACACAAACAAGCGTAGCTAATGTATGAAAGTTATAACATGAATCATATACATGAACCGTGCGAAATGCATAAAATGTAAAAACATATAATTGAGCCGCGTCAAGCGTAAACTGCCGTTATCATCTAATTAGTTATTCGGAGAAAAGTGACGTCAAATATTGGTATGACGTAACAAGATGGCTGCGCCCGGTAGTTTCACATGACTGGTTTTTAACACACGACATGGATACCTTTGAGGTATCATTTAATCACATGATTGTTTTGTACTGGTGAGACAAATATTTTAAAATTAATTTACAGATTTAACTTCTGTGAATATGTATCTATTTTTTTTTAATATTCAAGCATTTGATATGCAGGAAATACCCGGCAAAATCCGAAGGTCATCAGCTGCAAGGAACTAAAATTTACCAATATTTATTCCAATAAAATAATTCTGACTCAAGTACTTATATCAGAACTGATTTATTTTTACACAAAATGAGCACACTAAGGTTATTCAAATCGATTTTGCATTATTTATGCAGAGGCAAACTTTATCTACAGTAGACATTGATTTTTATATATTGTAACACCCAAAGTTGTAGTGTCATAGAGGTTAGCGCGTCCGACTGCGGATCACGCCAGTGTAGGTTCGCCTCTCACTGGGAGAAACTTTTTTTTGCACATTTTTTAAATTCCTTGATCACTTTAATTGTTTAATTATCAATCTTTAATTATAAATTATCTATATTTGTACAGAAACTGAACGATCTTCTGTCGGCTTAGCAGACCAAACTAACACTGGCGATACTGAAGCTTTTCAGTGGGATAGTGACATAGAGGAGGATGTGCAAGAAATAAGTACTGAGTCTCGTCTCAACATATATTTTACAGCTACACCTGTATATCTCCCAATTGAGTCAGAAAATTTGCACACTGAATACACTGACGTAAATACTGATGATCGACAAAGTGACATTAACAATGTTAAATCTATTTATGACAGTGGCTGTAAATGTACAAGGAACTGCTTCAGCAACTTTACCTTTCCACAGATATAATCAAACATTCTAAATTTAACGGAAATGACAAAAAATGAAAAAGAAATGCTAATTATGGGCACTCTTAAAAGGATAAACACTTATGATAGATGTAAGACCGATCGTAAACGGTCACGACATGAAAATGTATTTGACGGAGTGAAAGTGTTTCACGAGACCTTTCTTGTTGTGTTTGATGTTAAAGACAGACAAACATCATATGGAAGAACACGGTGCTCAACCACGTGTTCATGGTCACACTGGCAGACGTGCACCAAATGCACTTCCCCCAGAAGTTATTAAGGACACGATTCAGTATTTGCTGACCTACGCAAAAGAGGAGGGACTTCCTCAGCCTGCAGCACCAAGGGGGCGAGGGGACGAGGCCCCTGTCTACTTACCATCTTTAGACACAAAGCAGTCAGTGCATAAAGATTATGTAAAATGTTGTGTGGAAGCTGAAAAAATATATGTAGGTTTAACAACGTTTAAAGATATTTGGAAAAACTGTATGCCACATATAGAAATAGCGTCTCCTACAGAGGATGTGTGCAAAAACCTGTGAGGACTGTAAACAGGATATCAAGCTGGCCATGAGCAAAAATGACAAGTTATTGGCAACACAAAAGTACCAGCAACACATATTACTTGCCAGAAAAGAACGGGAGTTGTATGTAAAGTACGTGGAAAGGTCAACATCAATGTTTGTTAAGCGGAAACAACAGAACCAGGCTGCCAGTGATGTATTTTCTACCAGTGATGTACATTACACGTTAGTCAATATGTCAAGCTACCACATCATGCATAAGAAAAGGGGCCCACATTCTTTATTCAGCCTAGAAAAGTGCAGATATAACTGCCTTTTTTCAATTTAAATAAGTACACATCAAACTTTATTTTTTAAACTTTAATTTCAACAATTCGTAATTACACGCTAAACTTCATAATATTTGTTCGTTTTTTTTTTCAATACATGTAATTCATTTGTGTGTAGTCGTGTGTAATCATGTATCATGTAATATTCTGTGCTTAAATTATCTTCAGATGTTTGGTCTTAGAGCTGATGGCTATAAACAGTACAACTATCTGATCGACGAGTACCAAACCATAGGTAATTTATAGTATTTTATTTTGATTTAAAGTCATGTTTGTTTTACCACGGCATTTGTTTCAATCAAGGAAAACTGACCCATTCTGAAAAATATTTAGAATCAAATAAAAAATACATTGGCTGTACATGGATAGTAGGTAATTTTTTAAAAGATCTTCTGTTATTTACTTTTAATGATACATTGTTGTTTACTACTTTTTTACTAGGACACGATGGACAGAAAGTACATGGGCCGAACTCCGTTATATCAATGTTGGACCACGCCTTCTACGCGTACGGTACCGGAAAGAATGACTGTGGTATTCATGCGGATAATTGTTTTGGTAATTATTTAAGTCAGATTAGTTTACATTTTAGGTATTCTAACAGTCATTCTGCGTATATGTTTACTTGTTACCAAAAATGCTTAGAAATCAGCGAAACAATGTAACTATAGCTGCTATAGAATCGCCGTTCCAATACATTGGCTGTACATGGATAGTAGGTAATTTTTTAAAAGATCTTCTGTTATTTACTTTTAATGATACATTGTTGTTTACTACTTTTTTAATAGGACACGATGGACAGAAAGTACATGGGCCGAACTCCGTTATATCAATGTTGGACCACGCCTTCTACGCGTACGGTACCGGAGAGAATGACTGTGGTATTCATGCGGATAATTGTTTTGGTAATTATTTAAGTCAGATTAGTTTACATTTTAGGTATTCTAACAGTCATTCTGCGTATATGTTTACTTGTTACCAAAAATGCTTAGAAATCAGCGAAACAATGTAACTATAGCTGCTATAGAATCGCCGTTCCATATGGAAAAATAATAGCAAACTGCGTTTTATTTAACACATTAACAGACGTCGGTATGTGCACACCTAGCTCCAGCAAATAACTATTATTATCTCATTTAACTGGTTACGGGAAAATGATGATTAGTTATTGAATGCACAATCGGTTCAATAATGTACGTGTATATCACTTATCTAATGGAAATTAAATCTTATTCAAGTGTTACATTCGAGCTAGGTTTGCTCTTTTTTGTAATTTACAATTTAATGTTTATTACTGTATTACTAATTTAGATGATATGCATAACGGTACATTCTCTTCATCTATGTACAATTCCAGGACAGAACAAGAATAGACATGTGCTGGCATAACTTTCATGGCGCACTATGATTGGAAGGCATAGAAACATCAGATATATGATGCAGATTCCGGAACACACAAGGTTATCATAAATAAAAAATGACTTTATTTTGCAGTTGTCTCATAGCATGATTCTCATATGCTTTACTTACCGGAATCTGCATCATATATCTGATGTTGAGCTACTTTATTTATATGAGGAATGTAAAAACTAGATATACACCAAGCTTAGTTTGGGTGCTTACTACTGTAATGTCTAAGAAACGATTATATTTGTCAATGAAATATAAACACAAAAAGACACTATTTTCGAGTAAATGTTTATTTTCTTGAACGAGTATAGCCACCGCATAGTGATAACTTAGTTTCATAGTGTTCTCTTAATTAGCAGTATAAAAAGAGTGTAAAGGTGAGAGACATGCCACTTTTAAATAGTCATAAATCTTAAACAGAATTCAAACAAAGAAACATGAGCAAAAATATAAGTATACTGATACGTTATAACCTGTCCTCACTCGAGTGTTTCCTGCACAGGTGCCCGTTTGGCGCCGTTTTTGGGACAATTAAAGGATTGTATCGGCGTTCAAACTGTGACACTCTACAGCACGTGGTGGATGTGGTGCAGAAGTCTTCCATGGGGAGGCTGCGTTTTTGGTACGTGGCATTCCCTGTTTGATATTATTTTTGTTTTTTCCATAGTGACGTACCTGTTACATATATATACAATGTATATATATATAAATCTTTATAAGAGTCTCATCAATGTATATCACAAGACACATTCACAAACAGATTAACATTAAAATGATATACATTGCCATTCAGTAATGAATTAATCATTAAAACAAAAGCACATTAGTTTACATACAAAGTTAAATTTAAATACAATATAAAGCCAAGGAGAAGCTGCTAATCGTTACATTAAAACCTAGTTTAGTTTCACAAATGCAATCAAAAACTGAATGTAGAAAAAGGTGCTAGAGCACTAACTAAAAGATGTTTTACAAAATTATATATCATCCCGGTCAGACCGTAGATGAACTGATTAGCAACTACTTCTTGGGAGCTGTAAAAGGAAGAGATTGATTAAAGAAATACAATATACAAGACATACATAAGGCATTATCTACATAGATAAAACATCCTTCTATTTAAAATATTGTCACAGGTTTTGGCACATATTCTTATCAATGAATTGTTGGTGAAAAGTATATTTAGTTTAACCTCATTTGATTGGCTTAAGAAGTTTGGCACTATTGAAATTGCTTTTTGAAATAGATGTTGACGTATATCATCATAATAATCACAGTCTAATAATACATGACTCATACGGCGAGAATGGGTGGGTTTGGAGAGACTGGAAGATGCTCCTCGGCGATAGATTCAAAAGAATGCCGAGGGTTTCTAAATATCATCGCTTCCGCTTCACATCATTTGAACCCAGTGTCGTGTATATGAAAATAACGGCAGACGACGCTGAGGAAATCAGATTTGTCATTTACAAGACAAACTATCTACAGATGGATGCCAATAAGGTCCCTACATTTATGCAGCCTGTGGGACTCAGCAGGGAACGTCAGACGTACCTATATCGTCACGTCAGACCACTAGTGAGACGTACGTTTCAGGAGATTTTTTGGCCGGCACCTCCCTCGGATGTTTGAAATTACACATTTTATACTGTTTTAAACAGAGACATTCTAAATGAATTCAACAATGCCGCATAAATTTCATTGGCTCAAACAATGTTGTGATCGATGTTTGATGTATGTATGTTTCTTAGATTTTTATCGTTGGTACCTTTAATCTATATGACCAGCAAATTGAGTTTTGTGATTTAAGGTTTCGATCTTGGGATC